>CM046434.1:5696145-5795328 GCA_025506505.1 Flaveria sonorensis
TTAGAAAACAATAATTTTGTTTTAGTAGAAATCGATTAAACAAATCAAAGTTGATAGATCAATTGATCTGGATCAATGAGCACCAAGCTCTGATACCACCTGTGAATCCAAGGATCGATCAGGAATTATCAGACTTGATTTGAACAAGTATTGATTGCGGAATTATCAATACTTGGTGTTTAATCTACGAATTCAATCACACAATCACACAAAAATAAGAATAATCAAACCGAGAGAACTCAATAATATTGATCGTAATGCTTTCTTGTTGCTATTGATGTTGCTGATCTTGAATACAATGAATCAGATAATGATTACTGATAATTCTAATGATTCTCAACTGTTGTTATCTTGATTTTTTTATATTACATCTGTTGATGATCTCGTATCTATTTATAGAGATCTAATGTTGTTATATTGCTAGCTATTTTTGTTGCTATAATTAAGCTAATCATCATTATCCGAATCTTCGCCATGTTTATCGGCTTAGGAATTCGTGATTTACAATGATTCTACTGATGATAAAATTTGTTGATGTGACGTGAAATATCCGCTTGAATAAAACGTCTTCAATCGTCATTAATGTTGTTGATGTTCTGCCATGTTGACTTGTTGACTTGATGTTGACTTCTGAGTTAATTGGCCTTCCATGGGAATTTACTCTTCCGCAGGTAGTCATCTTCTGTAGCAACTGTTCTTGTGCTTCCGCAGGAGTTCTTGTCTTCCGCAGCAATCCCTCCTTCAGTAGCTTCACTTGTTCTTTCTTGTTCACTGAAGTTGTTCTTCCGCAGAAGATCTACGGATGTACACTCTTCAGTTATGTTTCCGAGAACATCTACGGAAGAACATTTTCTTCATCCGCAGTTGTTCCAACACTTAGTCAATTTTTTCAAATTGACACAGTTTAATGTTTTCTGCATATTCACACATACATTCTGATGTGTGTTATATAATACATAAATATACATAATGAAGCGCAAAATAAATGTTTCTCAATTCATAAACACAATCATAATTAAACATATTCATATTATATCATTAAGAACAATAATTACAATTATGATTACAAGAGTGATATATATCATCTAAACCTATACAAGAGATCTATCCCTAACAGTACTCCCCCTAAGGTTTAGACTCTAGTAATCATTGGTTTAGCACTCTAAGTTCATTCACTCTTGCCAAAATTTTTAATTTGAAGTAGTCAGCAGCAGCTTTTTGATCTTCATATTTAAAACTGATCTGCCTTCGGCTCATTCTCTTTAAAGTTTTGTATTTCAAGCCCAGGATATCTTCTTCAGTGGTGAGTGTTGCAACAACACTATTATTGCACACCACTTCCAAGTCATCCTGTTCTGAAATTCTTAGTTCAGTGATTTGCTTGATTTCTGATCCTATTAGCTGGCCTGCTTCATACTTCCTCCTTTTATTAGCCTTGGCATGCAATTTGTCTATGACTTGGATAAGATGTACATATAAGCACAAATCATTCTGAGCCGTTTGATCTTGTAGCTTCGGGAAAAATTTATCATACAGATATGAGGTGTAGCTCGGGTGCAGAAGTTTGATTTCCATAGGATCAAATAATCTGATACTTTGTCCCCTTTTCTGTGAATCATTCCTCTGTAGCACCAATTCTTTTGTTTTCTCAACATACCCCCATTCTGTGATTGGGCATGTAAACTGATTTCCTTCAATCACTTTGACTGATGCATTAGCTGAGTCTTCAGCACCAATCCTTTTCAAAAATTCTTTATCAACCAATTAAGACTTGGGCTGAGACTTCTTTAATTTTCTCTTTATATGCTCTGCATCCACCAGTCTAGCTTCCCTGAGAACATCTCCCTTGAACTTGTGACTTAGTTTGGTCACAAGTCCGGCTGAGAACATCTCCCTTGAACTTGTGACTCAGTTTGGTCACAAGTCCAGAGAAGTCTCTTCCTCTTGGACTTATGGGGTAGTTGGTGATAGGAATGTTTTGAAGTGAATGAAGGTCTACATCTGGTAGTGCTAGTAAAAGTTCTACTCGTGGGAAGTATTGCATCATGCCAGATGTCCTTTTGATCAGTGCATAGTCCCATTCACCATCATACTTCCATGCTATTATTTGATGGTCCTCTGCTTCTTCAGGTTTTGTGATTAGATCAAAGAATTGAATCAGTGTAGTGTTCTGTTTAGTGATCTCTCTCACAGCAGTGCCTAGAGGCCAGATCTTGTGTGGGACTAACTCCTTGGCTCTCTGATCATTTTCTCCTTTCCCTTATACATATCTTTGGCTTTGACCATGGTGGGTTCAGTAGGAGTTTGTGATCATTGTTGATATGCAGGATTGGGGGATCCAGATCTGAATTTAACACCAGTTTCCAGCTTTACTTTCATCACATAATCCATCATTGCCCTTAATTCTCCAACAAGTCTTCCTTTAAGCTCATGTGGCTATGGTTGTGGCTTTGCAGCCAACAGACCATGTTGTACCTGGTCAGCTTGGATGTGTCATAGTGACCCAATTCCTTTCTGGTTTTCTCCATTGTCTTGAATTTTGAGAATGATTCATAATTGCACATTGGGATCATCATTCTCATTACATCAAATTCTTTGATTATCTGCATCAGCTCAAACATATTCATCCTTTCTACTATGTCATATGGAAAACCATTATTTATTAGGTCCATGAACATGGTAGATTGGGGTCTTTCCTCTAGGATGTCTCTGGTTGACAGCAGATCTTCTTGTTTGCTCTCATCAGATTCTTCTTTAGTCAGCTCTTCCCATTCAGGGTCACTTTCTTTTACTTGTTGTTTCAATGGAGTTTGATACTCAGGAGAATCTATTTTGATCTTCTTTGATGATTCTCCAGACGCATCAGCTAACTTCCCCAAACACTTCCTTGTTCTGCTGTAGGTGATCATTGTTGTTTCACCTTTAGTCTATTCAGCCTCAGTCAATTTCTTCTTTAAACTTTCAATCTCATTATCTTTCAGCTTCAGACTTGCAGCTTGCTCATCTACCAGATCGTTTAAAGCATCTATTACTTCGTTGTTCATTACTTCATCTTCCCTCAGCCTTTTTACTCTGCTCTCTAGGCTTCTAATGGCTTCAACTTTCTCATTCAACTCCTTTTTCATCCTTCTCAGCTTTTCCATCCTCTTGTTACTCTTCAGTACAAGGTTGTTGTACTGGGCCACCAAGTAGCGTTTGCTTACATTAATATCTTCTTCTTCCAAGTCATCTTCTTTGTAAGCAATTATATCAGTGTAAGCACCCTCATCCTGTGCAACTTCCTCACCTACATCTGCTGCTTCACTGCAGATTTCTTCAGTTTCTCCATCATTCACAACCTTAACTTCTTTCTCATCAAGATTAAGCTCTTCTGTTTGAGTTGGGCTGACAATGTGTTCAGTGGGAGTGGGAGAGATGATTGGTTCAGTTGGTGGAGGAAGAGATATGGCCTCTGTGGCATCAGTATTAATTGATGTAATAGAATTTGGTGAGTGTAGGAGTGAAGGTTCAGTCTCATCCTGACCAACTACTTCAGTTGAGGCAGTATTGATTGAAGTTGGTGATTGGCCAAGGGAGATGGGTTTAGTGTTCTCACTTGAAGATGTCAAGTGGATGGGTGATGGTGGTAGCTATGATTCTTGTTGGGGTGATTTGGGTGAGGTATGTGGTGGTGTTTGAGGCTGTGAGTGAGTAGCAGATGGCGCTAATGAGCTAGAAATTGGTTTCTCTTCTTCCCACAGCAGCTCCTGGGGAATGTCCTCATGTTCATCCAATACATGAGTGAACATGTCCACACCGCCTCCTTCATAATGCCCTTTCAGTTTATTAAGCAGGGATCTTCCTAGATGTGTTTGTACTAGAATATCTCCCTCTCTTTCCACGCCCGGCAGTTGATCATTAATGATGAGCTGAATGAATCTTGGGAACATAAACATCTTATTTCTTTTGCACTCCTATGTGGTCACGTAGGCAATTGAGGATGTACTTGACGTAGTTGTACTTCCTTCCTTCAAATATGCCGATGATTCCGGAAGATATGTGCCTTAAGAATCTGTCTAAACTAGATTTCAGGTTGGATAGGCACTTGAGGTACGTGTGACATAAAAATCGATAGGGCTTGCATAACATTCCCTTCTTGATCTCTCCGTGCTCGTAGTCATCATCATACCCCATAAGGGCAAACACTTTCTGAATGTATTCATGATCGAATATATCAGGATGCCTGCTTCTGCATCTCCTAATTCTAATACTCTGCGTATTGTTCCTTCATCTATCCAGAGGGGTAGATTCCCTATGAATGCGATGATAACAGATCCTTCTCCCTCATTTCCTACTTGTGCGGAGCTCCAAAAGTCGATCATGTGAGATTGAAAGATGAGGGGGTCTGCTGTTAGTGCGTAATGGAGTCGTGTTCTCCTCAGGTATTGTATAATGACCCTGCACTCGTCATCCACATCTGGGTTCAAGAAAGCACACACATTGTGGTCCTTTACGAATCTGTTCGCCATGATAGCAGAGATGATTGGTGTTTACAGTGATTGATTTTGGTGAGGTGGAAAGGGGTGTTGGATGAAAAGTTTTTAGGTCAGAATGTGTTTTGAAAATGAATAGAAAGGCCAAAGGTCGAAGTGCCTTTATATACCTTTTCGGACAGGCTGTCTAATATGTGGGACCCATTTACACTTTTTATCCCTCCGAGGTCATTAACTATGCCTGATAATTTCTTTAAAAGCAATCAAAAGCAATTAATGATCACATTACGCAAAGCATAGTTCTGTTTCTTTCGTACTTTTATCTACGGAAGTGGACCCATGCGTCTTCCGCAGAAACATCTGCGGATGAGCATACTTCACCATCTAATCTACGGAAGTTAGCTCATATCTTCCATAAGACATCTGTTCCGAAAGGAATTAATTGATCAGATATGCTACTCAGATTAAGGGAACTAATTAATCAGTTATACTCAGGTTCACGAGGTACTACTCCCCCTAAATTTGTGATTAATCATCTACGGATGAGTTTATCAAAAATTTATAAGGAAATCGCAAGATCAGTGAATATGTGTAACTGAAAGTCATATGAGTCTAGTGTGTCATGTCAGGCAATTGGTTGAGAAACTAAGGATCATACTATTAATCAGACATATTCCTGCTTATGTTGGGTGAGTTAAAGGCCTACTGGATCTAGTGCAATTGCCAATATAGTGATCCGCAGAAGTTTAATCTAGAGTGTATAGTGGGCATGTCCTGCTAGTTATCATGTTTTGTAGAATTAAAGATAAACAAGTATGAATGCTCATGCAAGGAGTGGGAAAGTCTGTCTCCCAGATTGTGATCAATTCATCACTTTATCACATTAACCATGTTCCATAGATTATAAGCTCTATCTTAAGATTTCTTTGAGGTCTTATTAATGCCTTTTATGTATGCTCTTGTAATACTATGTAGTTGATCCTTTAGGATTCTTTTGAGAGTAGTTCCTTTTGGAACTTTTAATGATCAACATCAGGTCACCAGGTCTTTACTTACTTAAAACAGAGGTGGCCTTTGACCCAGGTCTTTGCTCACGCAAAACAGAGGGTCATGATGCGCAAAGATAGAGTTTATAAGGTGTTACAACATAGTAAGTGTGTATGAGTGATGAGTTGTGTACTTTCTGATGAGACTTACTTCTCAACTTCTTACAGTGACTTGTCCATACTAAGTCATCTTGGCTTTATGTTAAGCATGACATAACTTATATTCCACTCAGGATGAACCTATTCACATATTCAACACATCAGATCAGTAGTTAGTTGGTTGGGTGCAGGCAGGATATATGTCATGTTTATAGCATACTATCATATCCTTAGATTATCAAATGCCTTACACATAAGTTTATTTTGTATCCTCATATGATGTCAGTTAATGAACCTATATACCTGTTGTTAATGTTTTGAACTTATTCTAAGTTGATCATGCCTAAGGATTCAATTAAGAACTAAAATCTTACTGAATCAAAGGCTTTAGTGAATAAGTCAGCAAGTTGATTTGTTGTATCTACTTTGATCAACTTAATTAGTCCCTTTTCTGAGCAATCTCTTAGAAAATGGTATCTAATTTCTATATGCTTAGTTTTACTATGTTGGACTGGATTAGTAGTAATAAACATAGCAGCTGAGTTGTCTATATATATTGATGTATGGAGAAAATTGTAACCATAATCAAGTAATTGATTTTGTAACCATAGCACCTGGGAGCAGCCTGCTAAAGCAGCTATGTATTCAGCCTCTACTGTGGATACTGAAACATTTGTTTGCTTTTTGCACTGCCAAGACATAAGTCTTGGACCTATGAATTGACATCCTCATGTTGTTGACTTTCTATTGTTGTTGCATCCTCCGTAGTCACTGTCTGAATAGGAGTAAAGCTTGAAGTCTCCTTCTTTAGGATACCATAGTCCAAGTGATGGTTTCCCTTTGAGGTATCTGAATATTCTCTTTACTGCATTCAAATGAGACTCTTTTGGATCTGCTTGATACCTAGCACACACACACAGCAAACATTATGTCAGGTCTACTAGCAGTTAAGTACATTAAGGATCCTATCATAGATCTATATAATCTTTGATCAATAGACTTCCCTGTGGATCTGGTACAATTTTATCTATAGTAGTTGCTAGTGTTTGCATGATGTACAGTCTGCAAGGTTATATTTCTTTAAGTTTGAAGGATATACTTTTCTTGATTGATGAAGATGCCATCTGATGACTTGTAATCCTAAGAAGAAAGTTAATTCTCCCATTGAATCATCTGAAACTCAGATTGCATTAAGGCTTCAAACTCTTCACAAAGTCTCTTGTTTGTTGATCCAAATATGATGTCATCCAATATTTGAACAACTAGAGGTCTTGGTGTTCATGTTTGAGGAAGAGTGTCTGGTCAATTGTTCCTCTCTTGTATCCATGTTTAGAAGAAACTTGGACAGTGTTTCATACCATTTTCTTGGTGCTTGATGAAGGCCATATAGAGCTTTGTCAAGCTTGTACACCCTGTGAGGGTAATCAGGATCTTCAAAGCCTGGTGGTTGAGATACATAGACCTCTTCATCAATTTTACCAAATAAGAAGGCACACTTTACATCCATTTGATAAAACTATGAACTTCTTATATAGGCATATGCCAAGAACACTCTAATTGCCTCAATTCTTGCAACTGGTGCAAAGACTTCATCATAGTCTATGCATTCCTCTTGTGTGTAGCCTTGAGCAATTAGCCTGCTTGTTTCTGATATTATTCCCTTGTTATCTAGCTTGTTTTGAATAACCACCTTATGCCAATAGGATATTGGCCTTCAGGGAGATCAACTAGGTTCCACACCTTCTGTTTCCTGAATTGCTGAAGTTCTTCTTGCATTGCTTCAATCCAGTTGTTGTCTTTCAAGGCTTCTGTTATGTTGGGTGGAACTACTTAAGATAGAAAGCAGGAGAATAGATAAGGTTTGCAGCTCCCCCTTGTCTTCTGGTAGTTCTGCTGTTGAGGTCACCTATCATGTTATCAATTGGGTGATACTTATGCGTTCTAACTGCTGGTACATCATTAACTTGGATGGATGAATCCAGGTTTATGATGTTGGTTATTAGAGATGAGGGTAGTTATGATAGAGAATCAACAAAATAGTTCATCTCTTTTTTGGTGCATCTGTCGGAGCTTTCGTAGGAACATGTATGCCTTCCGGGGTAGTGGACATGTCTTCCGTATGGTACCTGACCAGCTATGGTCTCCGCGCAAGACATATCTGTGTGTGATACTGGAGGGGGATGAATTCTGATGTGGTTTGATTTTTGGGGGGCTTTGTTCAACATCTGCAGCAGGGACATCTATTGAAGTAGAAACATCTACGGAAGTAGAGACATCTACTGAAGTAGAGGGTATGCTGCTGATGTGCATTGTGTAAAATCATCCGAGCCATCTTTGCGTGCTTGTGCTGATGTACTAGGATCATTATCACTTTGGTTTTCTGGAGTAATGACTCTTGGTGGATCAACTGTTAATGGTACACCTATATTTGGAGGAACATAGGGGTAACATGTATCCGCAGCACCTGTCATATTAAGATAACCAGAGTTAAATGAGTTAGTTAATGCATCTATATCAAACAGCCAAGATGATCCTTTACTGACTGTGGAAATAAGGATTCATCAAAGGATACATTAGGAGTTTCTTCCACTATGTTATCATGTGGAATATAGACTCTATATGATTTAGATGTTGATGAGTAACCAACAAAGAAACCATCATAAGCTTTTTCAACAAATTTTCCTAACTGTTTTTGTGTTAATACAGATACATGACACCCAAAAGCTTTAAAGAATCTATAAAAGGTTTTCTTTTAAACAGAAGTTCATAGGGTGTTTTGTTATGTTCTTTGACAATCAAAGTTCTATTTTGAACAGTGCAGGTTGTGTTCATAGCTTCTGCTCAAAATATTATTGGCAGATGTGAGTCAGCTAGCATTGTTCTTGCTGCTTCAATTAGAGTTCTGTTTCTTCTTTCAGCAACTCCATTCTGTTATGGAGTTCTTGGGGCACTAAATTTCCTAGCTATGCCTTTATTACTGCAAAAAGAGTCTAAGACATAATTAACAAATTCAGTTTCATTATCACTTCTTAGTATCTTGATTCTTAGATCAAGTTGATTTTCTATCTTAGTGATGAACTCCATTAAAACTTCTGATGTTTCACTTTTATGTTTTAAGAAAAATACCCAAGTAAATCTAGTGAAATCATCAACAATCACCAAACAGTACTGCCTTTTGCCAATGCTTAACACATGGTGGGACCAAAAAGATCCATGTGCAGTAACTTTAGTGATGTTGTGTTGTGTTAATTGTTTTTGACTTATGTGATACTTTATGTTGTTTGCCTTTATAGCATGATAAACAGTGAGTAGAACAGTAAAATTCTTTCTTTGGAACACAATGACTAAGTCATTTTCACCAATTTATTCATGTTCTTCATGTTGGAATGAGCCATCCTTCTTTGCCAGAGTTGTGCTTCATCTTCTGATGATTTAGAGATCAGGCATGTTTCTTTACTGTTACTGTAGTGTGTTCATATCCAACATAGGTGTTACCTTTCTTGGTGCTTTAGAAGGATCAGTCTTCTGGAATTTTGAAATTGGCTTAAGAATGTAGCATTCAGAGTTATCAAAGAAAGTAGTATAATGTTGGTCAAGATTTATGATCACTAGTAAGTTAACTGTCTTTTCACAAAAGTTAATTTTTTCAAACTTTAAAACTCATTTGTTACCATTCCTTTACCAGTAATTTTCCTCCTCTTATCCCACCAAATGCTACATATGAAGCATTTTATGTTTGAAATCCTGTAAGAGGGTACAGTCTCCTATAATGTCTGGAACAGCCACTGTCAACATACCATTGTTGTCAGCCCTCCTGGATGTTCCTGTACAAAAATGAACTTAGTTAGACTTAGGAGCCCAGCCTTGCTGGTCTTAGGCTTGACATTGTTATCTAATATATCAACATCTCATGAGTAAGACTTGAAGATTTTAGATTAACTTTAAACGTCAATTAATTCATTATGCTTAGTTTGGGTGAGGATGGATTAGTTGATGAGGTTGAGGTGATGTCTTCTTGATTCATACTAACTTGGTTAGTTATTTTTGTTGACACTTCCTCTTTGACATGGATGATGAAGATTTGCCAGAAAATGTTTCTGCATCCTTACTTTTGACTGAGGCACATCATTGCCTTTGTCAAAGTTGTCAAAGAAGTTGTCTTCTTCCTCAAGTGCTATCCTTTTGTGAGGTGTTGTCTTTAGCACTTGTGGTTTATCCTTCTTGTTTTTAGATTGCACCTCAGTAGGTCTGTTCTTTTCTTAGTAATTTTTTGTTTTGTTGTTGTTTCTTTTGATTTGAATGTCTATCATCTTCAAAAGATTGTGGATCTGACTCAGATGTATCTATTTCCTTTTTTTGACAACCTTTGTTTGTTCTTCTTTTTGAAGTAGCATTCCTTTGTAGTGTGGTTGTTTTATTGCATATTGCACAATATTGGTTGAAGTAACAATCAGAAGTCATGTGATTGTTCATGTCACATATTGAGCAATAGCTGCTAAAGTAGCATTCTTATGTGCTGTGGTTATGCATGTCACACCATTTACAGTAAACTTTATCTTCACTTTCAGATTCATTCCTTTTCTTTGCCTTCTTCTTGCTCATCAGTTTTGCTTCTTTAATTCCTTATCAATTTTATCTGCGATGAGTCTTTTCCTCTTCGGATATGATATCAAAAGGTTCTTGTGTTGTATCTTTTGTGACCTTTTTCTTGGTCTGTTCTGATTTCTTTCGCAGATGATCTGCGGAAGTTATGTTCTTATCCTGATCTCTTTTTGCTGACTTTTCTTTATTTAATTTATTGAATGCATGTATGCCTTCATTTAATTGCTCAATTCTTGTGTGGGTTGTCTTTAGCAGATTTCTTTGTTTTGGTGGATAGGGTAGTTTAAGTTCATTTAGTACTTTGGAATTGAGTATTCTTTAACACAGTTTTATCCTTACCCAACCCAGCATTATAGTCTCATCCTCTTCATCTAAGTCATCACAGTTGTCATAATCAAATTCTGACAGCTCGGAGTCTGATGAACTAGATTCAGATGACTCAGTATTATTAAGTTTATCTGATGACTCAAGTATGAAGTGATTAGATAAACTGTTGGTCATTGACTCAGGTAAAGGAATATAATTATTGGTAACTGGTGGTGACAATTGGAATTTTTGTAGTTTCACCTCAGTAGATGCATGTTCTGACATAGATTTGGTTAAAGATGTAGTCAGATGCTCAACTTGTGCTTTTAGATTGTAATTTTCAGATACAAGTTTATCTAAATCCTTTTGTAAAGAATTAATTTTGACTTGATAAAGTTTGTGTTCTCTAATATGAGATTCATTTAAGAGTAAGGTTTCTTTTACTTTATCAGCCAATTGTTGAGCATGTGTTCTATATCTTTCTACTTCATCTATGCAAGATAGGGAACACAGCCTTTCTCTTACCTCAGTGGCCATTGGAGGGACTTTGTTTTTCATATTGACCATTAAAGCTTGATTTTCAGCAAGCACTTCCTTCTCATACATGCTCCAATCACAAGTACCATCCTGCAAAAAAATCAAACCAGTTTCTTTAGTGTTAAAGATACATGTTGTATTGTTTGGTGAGGATGTATTGGTTAATATTGGTTGTGTGATACTTCTTTGACTAGGTTGTCTTGAGTCAGTTGACTGTTGTTGGCTGTTATTGCACTCCCTTGAAAAGTGTCCAAACAGATTGCACTTAAAGCATCTCACTTTGGACTTATCTACATCAATTTTTGTTGTTCTTCCTCCAACAGACAATCCTTTGTTTCTTTTCATGTACATCTTGACTCTATAGGCAATCATTGTCATTTGCCATTGTAGATCCATCTCTTCCACTTCATCAGGATGAAGTTCTTCTAGATCTTGTTGACAAAAGTGAGCAGGAGTCAAGGTGCTTCCTAGATAAGCCTGAAAGCTTGAGCTAAAAGCAGCAAAGGCAGCTTTCTATTCTTCAGCCTCCAGAACCACAGTAATTGGTTCTGTTTGTTTGTTATTCTTCTTGCTTTTGGATTCATCAGCCTTTCCTTTTGTCTGTTTGTGCTGATTGCTTTGAGTTCTTGATTTTGAAGACTTTGTTACGTAGAAGCTCGTTTCTCCTTCCTGTTCACCTTCATCACTGGAGTTGTCTTTATCTTCATTACAGATGAATGCACTGCCAGTATTCTTCAGTTCTTTGAATTGATAAGGTGCTATAGGTGCTTTCACACTTTTGTTTCTTGTCTTTTCATCCAGCTCCAATGCTTCTACTTTTGCCACTAGAGTGTCTAAACCTATTGTTTTTAGATCAATAGTATTTTTAAACATGGACACAGTCTGTGTCCAGTTTTCAGGCAAAGAATGAAGCATCTTTTAATCAATTCTTCATTGTTGTTCTTAAGTTCAAGAATGTTCATCTCTGTAACAAGTTGCATGAATCTATGCAATTGTGGAGGGACTACCACCCGGAACTGTTTCATATTGTGCACGGATAGTATCCTTCTTTATGCTTTAATCTCGTCACTACCTTACACAGAGTGTGCAGGATTTTCCATAACGGTTAGCTGTTTTGTATGATTCACACCTGATCAAGAGTTCTTCAGGCAAAGTCATAGTAAGCATACTATAAGCTTTGATGTCAATCTTGACTCTCTTGGCCATCAAGGTGATAGATTTTTTTAAAACTGATGGGTTGATTATTATCCTTATAATCCGCTCCTAAGGCAGGTGGGATTAGGTCCTTCGGTAATCGAAGCCCATAAGTCAGAATCTGTGTAATTAACATGATCCTGAATCGGATTTTCCAGGTTTTAAAATCAGATTTGTTTTCCAGTTTAGGAGGTTGATAAGCACCAATAACTGAATTACTCATGATAATTAATTATTTAGAAAGCAATAATTTTGTTTTAGCAGAAATCGATTAAACAAATCAAAGCTGATAGATCAATTGATCTGGATCAATGAGCACCAAGCTCTGATACTACCTGTGAATCCAAGGATCGATCAGGAATTATCAGACTTGATTTGAACAAGTATTGATTGCGGAATTATCAATACTTGGTGTTTAATCTACGAATTCAATCACACAATCACACAAAAATAAGAATAATCAAACGAGAGAACTCAATAATTGATCGTAATGCTTCTTCTTGTTGCTATTGATGTTGCTGATCTTGAATACAATAAATCAGATAATGATTACTGATGATTCTAATGATTCTCAACTGTTGTTATCTTGATTTTTTTATATTACATCTGTTGATGATCTCGTATCTATTTATAGATCTAATGCGTGTTATATTGCTAGCTATTTTTGTTGTTATAATTAAGCTAATCATCATTATCCGAATCTTCGCCATGTTTATCGGCTTAGGAATTCGTGATTTACAATGATTCTACTGATGATAAAATTTGTTGATGTGACGTGGAATATCCGCTTGAATATAACGTCTTCAATCGTCATTAATGTTGTTGATGTTCTGCCATGTTGACTTGTTGACTTGATGTTGACTTCTGAGTTAATTGGCCTTCTATGGGAATTTACTCTTCCGCAGGTAGTCATCTTTTGTAGCAACTGTTCTTGTGCTTCCGCAGGAGTTCTTGTCTTCCGCAGCAATCCCTCCTTCAGTAGCTTCACTTGTTCTTTTCTTGTTCAGCTAAAGTTGTTCTTTCGCAGAAGATCTACGGATGTACACTCTTCAGTTATGTTTCCGAGAACATCTACGGAAGAACATTTTTTTCATCCGCAGGTTGTTCCAACACTTAGTCAATTTTTCAAATTGACACAGTTTAATTTTTCTGCATATTCACACATACATTCTGAAGTGTGTTATATAATACATAAATATACATAATGAAGCGCAAAATAAATGTTTCTCAATTCATAAAACACAATCATAATTAAACATATCATATTATATCATTAAGAATAATAATTACAATTATGATTACAAGAGTGATATATATCATCTAAACCTATACAAGAGATCTATCCCTAACAGTAACTAAATTATTTCGTTCTACAAAATAGTTGTTCGATAAATCCACAACGGTATATGTTTATTTATATCAAATGATTTCAAAGTATCATTAATCGTATGTAAACTATTGTTTAAAAAAATTTGTGTAATATGATAATAACAATAATATTGTTAGCAGGACTTTGAAAGTCGATCTAGCGGTGCCTTTCCCTATCGCCTTCTTTTTGATAGTCGTAAGCTAGAGCCCCTATGGTATGGTGGCGTCAAAAGCTAACCATTAGGTTCGTATTGCCAATTTGAGTACTTTTTCCACTAAGCGAGAAGGGCCCCTTCATCGTCAATCGGACGAGCGCAAATCACTCCTTTTCTCAAGTGGGGAAAGACGCTTTGATAGTAATGGTGGATACTACTACAAGTAGCATACTCGGATCAAGCAGCATCTCTTTTGGTTCAAAGCGAGTCCAGGAATATCCACCGTATAATTAGTGATAATAACCATGGTTATACTATTGTTATAAAGGAATGATAATATAAAACAAGTACATACAATTTACCATTATATATATATATATATATATATATATATTTATATATATATATTATATATATATATATAATATATATATATATACTTAATTATTTGGTTATTTGTAAACATGTTCATATATATTTAAATTTAAATATACCATTGTAACATTTTTTATATAAATTTAAAATCGAGCTATGGCAAAAAACATGTCTAATCTGCTAGTTAAATATAACATGTTACTACAAACTCAATATTACATTTTAATATATTTACTTATTTTAATATTTTAATAAAAAGAAGAACTTTCATTTGATAAACTAGAAAAGTGCCACATAGGAGGCTCTGTCCGAATGTATAAAACAAATTATTCTTAGCATGTTCAAACCACCATTTATGTCGGACTTCCATTTCATCTCCACGTTGGACAAATGTGGGGCGGCACCCAAGACATGGATGGATTAGAAGGAAAAAGGTGAGAAATTATTTTATTTTCTCAAAAACAGTTAAGGCCAACTAAAAGCATATTAACATGAAATTTATGAATTTGTGTTTAGTTTAAACGGTTCTTAAACATCTTCTTTATAGTCCGGTCTTGTGTCAACTTGTAAGGTTCATGAGCTAAATATTTACTTAATCTTATTGGGTTTGGATTATTTTTTGGTAAAAAATCATACAATTGGAAAAATCAACATAAAGGTTGTTCTCTTAATTTATAGTTTAAGCCAACTTAAGTGCCAAAACCAAAAATTGGTTCATGTGTGCCAAAGAAGTGAAGAGTGAAAACGTTGGCTTGGCATCGAGTCTAACCGCCCAAGACTTCATGGAAATGCAACAAGAGCGAGCGGGTGGTTATTCATAAGCATTATTGGAAAATGTGTATTACGGAAATTTTCATATGGGTGGCTACTCATAAGCATTACTAGAAAATGTATGTAATGAACATTTTCATGTTGTATTGATATTTATGTTATTTCCATCTTAAATTTTTAATCATAGAGTACTCATATATATGTCAATGTGTAATTATTTACCAAACATTTATAAATATGTACTTAGTTAATCCTCATTAAAAGAATGTTGTAGTTTTGATGGCACTATAATTTCTTTCAATATTACCACTACTAGGTTTTTGAGCGTAATTAACACACAATACAATTTTACCTCTCATATGTTTGTATTCTTCTAATCATGATACTATGATAGACCATTTACACTAACTTTATATGTGTATAGCAGAACATAAATTATCAACAACATTTGAGATGATTAATTAAGGGTACGTTTATATAACTAAACTTTTAATACCTTGTTTATTCAGACATACATATATATGCAAAGTTTGCCGAAATACCTAACACTTTTCATCTTGCTCTTGGTATAAGAGATTTAATTAAGATGGTTCAAAAGCTAGCCCATGTTGTGAGACAAAGAAAAACTACTAGACGGGACCTAAGGGCTGAGCTTAGCTATAAACTAAACATGTTTCAAAAACCTTTTAGAAATTTTTATAGATTCAGTAAACACCTACAAATAAATAAATATAAACCTTGTAGGAGAAATGTATGTCCATAACTTTGTAGGATATATATACATAAAGAATTACTACTAAATCTTCATATTGACTATTGAGAAATTGGTTAAAACAAATACTTAAATGTGTGTGTATAAATGCTAATATGTTACATGCTTGTAAGTTTTACAAATATATTTTTACCAACACATTAGCATGAATTTTAAAACAAAAAGAATACATACATGCATGCCTAGTTATATATAGTTTTCACTGGATAAAGCAAGATCAAAATGATACAGTTAATATGGTTATAAATGTACAAGTATTTTTTGGTTAAAGAACTATTTAAAAATAAATTAATGAAGAATGACAAAAGGCAACAGTTTATATTTTAAAAATAGAAGCTTTTTTTTCCATGGAATACCAACATATATTTAAGATGACAAATTATTAGTTGCAGGTTATCCATGGTGTATTTACATAGATCTTGTTGTGTATGATGACTCAACATTCTCATAGATTCTATAATAACATGGCTCTCTCTCTCTGTATGTATATGTGTGTGTATATTCTCATCATACCTAAGTTGCTATAAATAGCATCTATATCCATGCAATCTCTACAATCACAATCTCCATAACAAGAAAGAACTTAACCAAAGACAAACCAAAACATAATGGCAAATACCATCAGATCAAAAGGTTTGCTACTCATTTTCATCATCTTCTTCCTCTTCTTTGTCTCTACAGATGCCCATCAAGTCATGCGAAACAATGATTCAAGCCAACTTTTGATGCGTAAGCTAGGGATGAAAGTGTCTGATCTTGAATACTACAAGAGAAGGTCGCTTGGTGCGAAACCTGATAGGGTTGCACCTGGGGGCCCGGATGGTCAGCACCATTATGCAGCTGTATCACCATTGGCTCACTAGTTTTCTCATGATGGAATGACGGTTCATGTTTGAAGTTGATGAATCATATCATATGATAAAAGAAGATTTCTTGCAAGAGTGATGCTTTGTTTTGTTTTGTTTTGTTGTTTGTGTTTGCATATATATGATTGCCTCTCTTTTTCAAAGAGAGTATGTGTCGCGTTTTTTATAAAAAAGATACCATATCAAATGCTATTGCGCATTTGACGTGTTATTGCACTACATGTTACTCATATATTCACATCCAAAGTCTTGTTACTTCTAATTAAGATAAAGGATTAAAACTTAATACAAAACTTTTTTCTTATCTAAACACATGTTATGTTGCTCATCACACGTGTAGTTTGTTATAATTCTTTCTACATGTGCTTATAAACATATATTATGTTCTCTATTGCACTTGGAGAACATCACTTCAAAAACTCCCTGCTAGATCGGCTCTCAACAAAAGGGGATTTATCTTCATTCACTAGATGTCCATAAGGACGATTTGTGATCATGATAAAAAAAGTACACGTACATCATTCCTTGGACACAACACGTCTCTCGTCGACCTAATAATAATTTTCATGACAATTATGACAAATATATGAGAAGACACGCCCGTCAACATCTAAAGAACGATGGGTAAGAGAGAAATCTTGGTTTTCATATATTTTGTGATGATCAATACAATAGAAAATACGAGAATATAAAGAAGCTAACAAATCTCTTAAGCATAGAAACTAGATAAGTGATAGCCCAAGAAATAAGGAAAAGATAAGGACTAAATATAAATAAAATCCTATACTCCCCCTCAAGATGGAGCATGCAAGTCTTTAATGCCCATCTTGCTTAGTAAAGAGTGAAAGTGTTGAGTTCCAAGTCCTTTAGTTAGAATATCTGCGAGCTAAAGCTTGCTTTTAATGGCCATGGGCATAATTTCTTTTGAACCTACTCGTTCCCGAACAAAAAAAACAATCCATCTCGACATGTTTTGTTTGCTCATGATAGACTGGGTTATTGGCAATATGACGAGCAGCTTGATTGTCACAAAACAAAGAAGTAGGAGTCGTGATCTGAACCTGCAAGTCTTTGAGTAGCCAGCGAACCCAAAGGATTTCGCTGACCGTGGAAGCCATGGCTCTATACTCCGCTTCTGATGAAGACCGAGACACCACTGATTGTTTCTTCGTTTTCCAAGATATGGGACTACCACCTAAAAGGAGCAAATATCCCGTTCTTGATCCTCTTGTAAAAGGACATCCAAGCCAATCGAGTCGCAAGGCCATTAGAACCACTCACGTGGAAGGAGAATACCTTGTCCATGTGTCCCCTTTAAGTATCTCAAAACTTGATTGGCGGCTTCAGAGTGATTCTGACGTGGACCAGTTACGAATTGACTCAAGACATTCACTGCATAGGTGATGTCGGGACGAGTTGCTTGCAGGTATAATAAACGTCCCACTAACCTTCGATATCGTGTTGCATCTACCCGAGCCACCTCCTCCCCTTTTCTCAAGTTTTATTCCGTGTTCAAAAGGAAATGCGCTAGGCCGACATCCCAACATTCCATAATCCTTCAAGATATCTAAAGTGTACTTTTGCTGACTTAGCACCAAACTGTCAGAAGTCTTTACAACTTCAACGCCAAGAAAATATTTTAATGGGCCGGGGTTTTTTATGCTAAACTCTTTATCAATTTGCTCCTTTGTTTGTTGAATTTTTGTAGCATTGTTTCCGACGATGATAACATCGTCTACATAAAAAAGAATAGCAATATAAATTCCCGCTTCTTGGTAGATAAGTAGCGAGTGATCAGCCTTGGATTGTTTGTAGTTCAAAGAAAAAAACAACTTGGTGAATTTATGGTATCAATTTCTTGACGCTTGCTTGAGCCCATAGAGTGACTTGCGAAGACGACACACTCTAGTTTCATCTTTTCTTGAAAAACCCTTAGGAATCTTCATGTAAACTTCCTCATCAAGGTCTCCATTCAGGAACACATTGTTTACGTCTAATTGGTGAATAAACCAATCCCTTTTCGTTGCAACGGCCAACAGGGTTCGAACTGTTACAAGTTTGGCCACCGGAGCGAAATTCTCATGATAATCTACTCCCTCTTGTTGTGTGAAACCTTTAGCAACAAGCCTTGCCTTGTATCTTTCGACCTCTCCATTGGATTTGTATTTTATTTTATAAACCCACTTGGAGTCTATGGCTCGTTTTCCTTCCGGTAAGGTCTCTAGCGTCCACGTTCCATTTTTTTCAAGGGCCTTGATTTCTTGCTTCATGGCTTCTTTCCAATTTTCATTTGCTATAGCTTGTTCAAAACAACTCGGCTCATCGTTTGAATCGATGGCCGTTAATAAAGCTTTGTGAGAGTTAGAAAACTTGTTATATGAGACAAAAGATGAAATAGGGTGTACCGTCGAGTTTGCCTGATTGGAGTTGGGTTGAGAATTATCGACCGAAGGGAGGAGCTTTACAACATAATCGTTGAGACGAGCTGGTTGGGATTTTGCCCTTTTACTTCTTACTATTGGTTCATTTTGATCAATTTGATCATTTACGTGTTCATCTTCAATCTATGGGTCCAAGTTTGAATGGGTATTCATGTGCTCATCTTCATTGCCTTGGCTTGGAAAATCGACATTTTCTTCAACAAGGCCATCATCTTCTTGTTGGGCCCGTTCATTATCTTTTCCATTTTTTCATCCATGACAAATTGAGAGTGGTCCAAAACATCACGCGTTGACCCACCATAAATTTTAATTGGCTCATCATCATTATCAAAAAAAGCTTCTGTGGTGTTTTTAAAAGAAAAATAATTTTCAAGAAAGAACACATCCCTGCTCACAACGATTTTTTTATCTTCAATGTCATAGATTTTGTATCCTTTCATACCTTGTGGATATCCTAAAAACACCCCTGGATTACCCCTTTGTTCAAATTTATCCCATTTTGTATCATTATTTTTAAAATAAGCCAGGCACCCAAAAATTCTCAAGTGCTCATACTCAGGTTTTTGGTTCCAAACTAACTCATAAGGAGTTTTATTTTTAATCACCTTTGAAGGAAGGCGATTTATTATACACGCAGCGGATAAAATACATTCCCCCCAAAACCTTTATGGAACATTTGTCTCAAACCTCAAGGATCGTGCTGTCTCAAGTAAATGTCTGTGTTTACGTTCCACGACTCCGTTTTGTTGAGGGGTGTGTGGACAAGTGGTTTCCAATAAAATTCCATTCTTATTATAAAAATCGATCATAGAGTTAGATGTGAACTCTCCACAGTTGTCACACCTAACCCTTTTAATTTGTTTTCCAAACTGAACTTCAACAAATTAATGAAAATTCATCAAGTAGTGACTAGCATCACTTTTGTGTTTCAAAAGAAAAACTCATACAGGCCTACTATAATCATCAACAATAGTGAGGAAAATTTGCCCGTGTGTATGACGGAATTTGATAACCTCCCCAGATATCACAGTAAACAAGCTCAAAGCAACCAACAGTTTTAATAAAACTAATAGGAAAAGGTGTTCGGACATGTTTGGCCTTAACACAAGAATCACAAAATTCATTTAAAATTAAAGGAATTACTCTTAAGAAAATCCATATTCAAAAGTTTCTCTCTTGAAGCATGCCCCAACCTTTTATGCCATATATCCACTAAAGTCATCATGGCCCTCCTACAATCCTTGAACATGTTCATAAGATACAACCTCCCTTGGCATTTACCCGCTCCAATCAAGCTCCTCGTACGTAACCCCTACATAACAAAGAAATCAGGAAAAAAAGTTACTGCACACTGCAGATCTTTGCTTAATCAGCTTACGGAAAGGAGATTATATTTAAACTTTGTAACATAACTAACCCCATTTAATTTTGTTCCCCCTGGAAGCGAGAGTTCACCCTCCCTTCTACAGGAATGACACTTCCATTTGGTATAAAAATTGGTGCCTCATTTGAGGTTCCTTTTCCATTCACAAGTAAATTTGGTTGATGAGTTTTATACTCGGTGCAACAGGAATCAACAACCCACACATCGTCTCTATTACCTGTCATGTTAGCTTCAGGTTTTGTTTCAACACCATTATTAGTCCCAGAAAAGAACTTCACAAAGGCTTGGTATTGCTCGTCACTCATTCCGGGTATAGGGCTAGTTGCGACATCAACGCAGGCTGCCTTTCCAGACCACCAATCCGGGTACCGTATCAACTTGAAGCATCCTTCTTGTTTATGGCCATTCCTCCCACAATGAGCTCATTGATCATTTTCTTTACCTTCCTTTATTTGTTTGATGAAGTTCTTCCCTTTTGACTGCCCAAGAATGCCTTCGTGCTTCTGGAAGGTTTTGAACGCAGCAAATTCGGGTGCGGATCAGTTCTCATTCGATATCATTCTTTGTCTTTCGTCTTCTACTACCATGTGATAGGCAGCTCCCAGCGTAGGAGTAGCTTTTGTTGCTAAAATCTGGGTTTTGATAACGCTGAAATCGCTATCTAAACCCATAAGAAACTCATAGAGCCGTTCCTTCTCCAAGTGTTCTATAATTTTTTTACCCAGTTCACAGGAGCATTTATTGCAGGCACATCGCGGGAAAGATTGGACTAATTTAAGATTCATCCCATAGAGCCCTAAGACGGGTGTAGTACCTGGAAACACTAGCGTCGTCTTGACGGGTAGTGGCAATCCTTTGTTTTAGTTCATAGGCTCTTGGGGCACTTTCCTTCCTGAACCGTTCGGATAAATCCAACCACATCTCTGCAGCTGTGGTTGCGTATTTCACACTGTCACGAATGTTTTTCTCCATGGCGGTAGCAAGCCATCCCTTTATCATCGCATCACATCTCATCCATGGCTTGTGCCCAATCCGCATAATTGTCATCGGTTTTAGGAAAATCTGAGGGGTGAAGATAGTATGGTGATGATGGATCGATTGCATCACCACTGCTTCCTTCGGTTTGTTTAGGTGTTTCATCTCCAACCATGTTTTAGGCAGGCAACAAGAAAATCTGGATCAAGAACGATGGGTTAGAGAGAAATCTTGGTTTTCATATATTTTGTGATGATCAATACAATAGAAAATACGAGAATATAAAGAAGCTAACAAATCTCCTAAGCATAAAAACTAGATAAGTGATAGCCCAAGAAATAAGGAATAGATACAGACTAAATATAAATAAAATCCAATACAACATTAAGTACATATATGTCTCTGTTATACGAATATTGAATCTCATATAAGAAAATCATATCTAACTCGATGAGTAGACTGACTTTATATTTGTTAATGTCATATCCTTGATATTAAATGCAATAAACTGAAAGCAAAATTTTCATTTTTCATGCATCATATACGAATGTTACCCACTTTTGATGAACATGAGTATACATTAAAATTGGGTCCTGAGTCTTGAAAATCGAAACCTCTATAGTCTATATTACAAATTCTTTTTACGGTAGTCCTTTCTAAGATTAATTGTAACTTTTGCTAAATGATAATGGGTCAAGTATGAGATAGGTTTTTGGTATTCTGATTATCATATATACTACATTCTAAAACTATGCTTCTTTTAGTTGAGTTGTTAAAACTAAAAAGAAACCATGGTGAATACTACCACCACCGTTCACCTCTTGCCACGTGATTTTTCCTTTTTCATTGTTATTATTTAACTTCTATATTAATTCTAGATATCTTTCGTTTTCCTCTTACATTTTTTAAAATATAATTTTTTTTTTTTAGTTCTGATTAAGATGTTTTGATATGCTTATTTTTATTTTCACATGTATATAAATTTTTTTAAAAGATATAATTGAGTCATATATAAAATATGAATTCATCTATATGTTTCTTAATTCCCATTTTTCACACTAACATAACTTGTAACTCATAACTTCAGTTTTGGGCTCATAAACCTTCTAAATCCAACTTGATATTTCTTACTTTTTATTTAAAACTAGTAATAATATCCATCGCCCCACACGAACGAATTCTACTGGCTTTCTAGTAAATAAAAATTGAAATGATTGCATGACAATAATAACATTAAACAAATTGAAAAAAAAAAATTAATAATAAGGGTCTACTCTACTTCACAAATTAAACTACCAGGTACTACTTGCACCACATACCATTAAACAGGGTCAAATTCGTGCATCCTTCAAATCTACAAGGGCTAACTATCACTTCAACATTCCACAAACACCCCCGCCACCGTCATGCACGTCACGCGCCACCGTGGCGCGTGACCAAACCTCCACCACCACTCACAGTTGCAGTCATCCCGCATAATCTCTCAACATCATCCGTTCATATACCCGTCCACGTCATCTTCACGCAACCTCAGCCCTCCGATCCCTCTGCTCCGCCGTGACGGTGCCTCCACAACCACCGTCGTAACTTGAATAGTAATAATAATAATAAGTTAAGAGTGAGACTAGAGAGTGAAAGATATCACCGAAGAATCCAATGATTTATACATGATATGATTCGATTGTTTTCATAAGGTACGTTTCAGAACCCTAGAGTGTGTGTTTCTACTTCCTATCGAACTTAATTATGCTCTGTTTGTGTGTTTTTGTACAGTAATTGAATCTGTGTAGATGTGTGAATTGTTTACTTGTTTGCACAATTGAAGCTGAGTTAGGGCTTTTTGATTTACATAGTATCAGAGCCAGTTTACACAGGTTTAAGTGACACAAATTGGAATTGAACGGTTTTATTGTTGAAACCTAGCTTCTGTGGTGATAGGATGGCATCTAGGGTTCCTCCGGGAGGGGGTAAGTTTGGGTTTAGACGACAGGAGAATCGCGTCACGATTCAGTTAGCTTCTAGGTCGAAGCAAGAGATGAGGGAGATCAAAAGGAAGCTTGTGAGTGAGCTTGAATTGGTTAGGGGATTAGTGAAGCAGATTGAGGAAATGGGATCAAAGCCTTTGCATCAGTTGAGTATCTCAGTGTTGGAGAATAGTCATGGTACGAGCGAGAACGTCGAGAAAGATAAGAGAGGTGTGAAATCGAACCAATTGAACAGGAAGTCGGATGTTGTTGCTCAGGTTAAAGATAGAGTTTCTGCTACTGAGAGTTACAAGAAACCGAAAGCTGGTGGTAAGAAGCAAGATAATGTTGATGCTAAGTTTTCCAACAAGTTGTTTAAGAATTGTGGTACTTTGCTTGAGAAGTTAATGAAGCATAAGCATGGTTGGGTGTTTAATACGCCCGTTGATCCGTTAGCTCTTGGTTTGCATGATTACTTCGACATCATTAAGCATCCGATGGATTTAGGTACTGTGAAGTCTCGTCTTGATAAGAACTGGTATAATTCTCCAATGGAGTTTGCAGAGGATGTAAGACTAACGTTTCAGAATGCTATGACGTATAATACGAAAGGGCAAGATGTTCACGCTATGGCGGAGCTTCTGTTAAAGTTTTTTGAAGAAAAATGGAAGGTTATAGAAGCCGATTATATACAGGAATCGAAGCTTGCAGCTAATAATGAAGTTGGTTTGCCAACCCCAATATCAAAACAGGCGCCTCCTCAGTTATTGCCAGTAGCCAATCGGGTGCAGACACCTGTTCCCGCTGTTGATCCTAAACCACTGCCTACAGTTGTTTCTAATACGGGTAGGACTCCTTCTTTAAAGAAGCCAAAAGCTAAAGATCCGAATAAAAGGGAAATGACGTATGAAGAGAAGCAGAAACTTAGCATAAATCTGCAGAATTTACCTTCTGAAAAGCTGGATCATGTTGTCAAGATTATCAAGAAAAGGAATCCTTCGTTATCGCAAAATGATGATGAAATTGAGGTGGACATTGACACATTTGATACTGAAACTTTGTGGGAACTTGACCGATTTGTCACCTACTACAAGAAAGGTGTAAGCAAGAACAAAAGAAAAGCTGAAGATGCTAATCAAGAAACAATTGAGGTCGAATCAAACGTTCAAGACAATGTGAGTGCATGACCCCTACTTTTTTTTATTTCGCTCAAGTTTGGTAAAAAAATTGGTTGAATTATTCATAAATTTTTATTCCAGATTCAGAATCTAGAACCGGTTGTGGTCGATGCTCCCAAAGAAGCTGAAACGGGTGAAAAATTGAATTCATAATTTGATTAAAAAGGTTGACCTTTTATGGAAATCTATGCCCTTAATGCAGATGAACAAATAACGTCGGCTAATCATCCAATTCAGATGGAGAAACAAGTGGAGCAGGTTGCTCATGGAGATAAGTCGAGCAGCTCAAGCAGCTCTAGTAGCTTGTCTGGATCTTCTTCTAGTGGTATTAATATACGATCATTTTTTCTAGATTTCACCAGTTTTAGTTCAGGCACTTGATGTAATTTACTTGAGTCAAGCTCTGCTTCATTATTAATCTCAGTTGTGAATTAATCACAGATTCTGACAGCGACAGTTCATCTGGAGCGGGATCTGATGCCGCTCATTCTTATAAGGCATGATTGCAGACAGGTATATACAATATAAGTAACTTTCCTAATTGGAAGCAGTTCTTATGACTTTTAGAATGTTTTCACCATTTATTTCTGAACTGCATTCTGTCAATTAGGCATTACTTGTTGTAGATTCATAGTTGGCAAAATATCATGTATGATGGGGCTGTTCTAGCCTCTAGGTCCTCTCAGTTAGTAACTAATCACGCGTACGGTTATCTTAATTACATATAATATTTTTACTTGCGCGCTTATGCCCAAGAGTTCATATATTCTATCACACTGTATATGCATATACCAATATATAACTATTTACGATTTCCTACTTATATACCTGAAGAACTTGCATAATATCAGTTTTTACCCAACGAAAAAGATTATTATCAAATATACCTACTCATAAAGTAAAATTTTATGTTTACCCATGTCATTAAATACAATCTGCTATATGACCATTATACTCATCTGTTTTTCCTTACACTTCAAATGCTGGTAACAATAACATAAATCCTGACATAAGAGGTGTATTTATCTTAAAAATATGATATTTTGATTTTTAGTTGGGTAAATATGATATCATTCATGTTTTGAGGAGTAGTTATGAAATCATCCTTTTTTTAATGTTATGTTATAAATCTTGCAAATTTTAATTTCATAGATTCAAATATGTATAATTTCATATTTGCAAGTGGCAAATATGGTAATTATCTGATTCTAAATTCAGTATAGAACAATCATGGGAAATTACCCTTTTTGGTTGTTATCTATTTCATGGCTTTCATTTTTTTAAAATGATCATCATGCTAGTATATTAAAAGTTTTTTATTTGTTTGGCAGATTTCTGAAACTGTACCTGTTTTTTGCTTCTTTTGTACAATGCTCTTTTCCAAGAGCTGAAGTTGATAAATGCAGGGAAAATTTACAACTTTTAATGCATAAGGTGTCACTTTCCAGTGCAGTATTGCTTCTAATTTAGTGATTCTAGCCCTAGTGAAAGTATATGTTGTTTGTTTTATTTGTAACTGTTAACTTTAGTAGCTGTAGTGTGCATGTAAACTGTATGTAATCAACCCTGCTTATTGTATGGTCTTCAGATTTAATGCTAGTTTGTTTCAGGTTATGGACCATGCCTTACAAGCTACCATGTGTCTCATAAACACTTGCAATTTTTTAAATGTGACATGAAATTGTATAGTGACACAAGCTGGACCCAACCCCCCCCCCCCTTCCCGACCGGGTGTAGGGGACGGTGGGCATTGGCGAGCGGTAAGTGACGTGGAAGATGATGATGGAAACATTCAATCAAAGCTTCAACGTCAACTGATCAACCAAAGCTTCAACATTTTAAATGAAAACTTTTATAGAAAATTGGCATTTGAACATATGAAAAAACTGATATAAGAATATGATTGAATAATGATTAGAAAAGCTGATATATATGTTAAAAGATATGATATAAAATAAGGGTGTTTTAACCTTTTGGGATTCCTAAAACCAAATTAAACTTAATGTCTTTTGACTATAAAAAGCAAATTGGATTTTAATAATCCAAACTATGATCTATTGTTCGATAATAATCTCAAATATTGGTTTTATTATCAATGACAATTCTAATATCATAACTTTTATTGATTTATACTTAATGTTTATTTGATTTTGCTCACGATCATGATTGTGAATGAAATAAGGAGACGTACAATGAAATGTCATGAAAAACGAGTGAAAAGTATATGTAAATCAATAGGATTTTCATTGATAACAAAACTGTAAGTTTGAATTATTATCGGTCAATTTGATAGTATGGATTATTTTTTACCAATAGATTATAGCTTAGATTATTAAAATTAAATTTGCCATTAAAAAACAGAACTTCTAGCGAACTAACTCTTTTTATATATCTATAGTTAAGCTATCGGTGATAAACTAAAAAGTTTATAGTTTACCAAGTCAAACCTCTATTTTAAATTTTAATTATTATATGTTTAATAGTATAGACATGCATTTTATATCCATAAAAGCAGGAAACGGGTATACCTCAAATTAATATCCTAAATCTTTACGGTGTGACCCATGGATGTAGATAGGACAGAAATAGGAGATTGAAAACTTAAACAGAGGATCTCCATATGTTTATATCTCATACATCTTCTAGAAAGATTTAATTTTTCTAGTACACAACGACCGTATCTTATCTTCTTGGTTTCTTCCTTATGTAAACATTGAATTGAATGATGCACTTATGTTTTTGTTTTGTATTTGGTTGTTTATATTGTTAAGAACATGCACAACCAAACATATTTGTGTTATATGGTTTAGGAAAGTCCGTTAATCTTTTATAACGATTCTTAATCTACTCTTGATTAACCTAGCATGTCTATTGCAGGATTTGAATGGATAGAGCACTTATTACATACCTAAATCCCATTAGAATAATTGGACAAATACCTGTTAGTTAATTAGTTTTTAAGTTGCTGTTGAAAATAATTGTTATCTTTTTTTAAATTGCTGTTGAGATAAATAATTTCTAAATAAAATAGATTCTTTGATCAACTATGATCAATGAGAGTTAAAGTTCATGAAAACATATGTATATATGGGGAAAACCATAGATGGGGCTGTTATATATAGAATAATTGGACTTTTTTTGTTTGTTTTTTTGCCATAAGCGATTTTAATTTGCTCTGGTTTGATACAAAATTGACAAGAGTTTAAGTAACTTACGACGGCTGTTTTGGGAAAACCACAGATAGGGATGTCATATATACAATAATGAAAGGCACGACGGTAATGCTAAGAAGCTACAACTGGGGGCACGATCCCAATAGGAAGAGAACAATAAATAAAAGCTTAATCTATATAATCGTACAAGAGTTTCAGGGTAGGACGAGAGAGAGAACAAAAGAAAGAAATTTGTCACTTAAGGGGGACGATGAGGAGAAGGGGCCTTCAACGAACCACAATCTAATGGTGGTAGCCGTTGTGAGGGATAGGAGGAGAGAAAAAAAATTGATAAAAAGATTAAGTCTCTGATATCATATAAAATAATAAAAGTCTTATAAAAATAGAATGATTATATTAGAAAAGAAAACTAAAAAATCATATCTGCTAATCATGATAACATATCACAATACACTCTAGTTAGTACATATTCTCTATAACATTATATAATTACCGATTAAAACATATAAAATAATATTTCAAGAAGACGGCAAATACAACTATTAATTAAGCCTATATTAGTGTTTTGCAACCACTCCACATTCTATGCTTATTTTTACTCTGTCTCTCTAACCATGTCATTGATGGAAATAATGAGCCCATACAAGGGGATTGCAAGCTCTTGTGGTGTGGCTATAGTGGTGCTTGTGGCATGGACCCTTTTGAAGTGGGTGTGGGTGCAACCAAGGAGCCTTGAGAGGCACCTAAGGCTCCAAGGGATCAATGGGACCTCCTACAAGTTATTGTTTGGTGACATAAAAAAGATGGGTCAAATGGTCAAAGAAGCCAACCAAAAGCCCATCAATATCCATGATAATATTATTCCAAGACTCTTGCCCTTTGTTCATCAGGCAACCAAAACCTATGGTATGATTTATTTCAATATCTTCCTAAAAGATGTACTTGTCATGATTATATTACTTGGTTGGTTTGACATATATATTGTCTCTCGTTAATTTACACACAGGTAAGATTTTCTTTACGTGGATTGGGCCAACACCAATGGTGCATGTTCTTGATCATGCTCTTGCCAGAGTCACATTGTCTAGAATCAATGATTTTCATAAGCTTAGGCAAAGTAATCCCTATGTCAATATATTATTTCAAGGATTAATCGCTTACGATGGCGAAAAATGGTTCAAACACCGAAAGATCATCAACCCCGCGTTCCTTGCTCACAAGTTTAAGGTTCGGTAATACGCTTCTAATTACACATATAACATATACATTATGTTTTTAATTTAATATGACACCAGTGACACTTATTATACTATTCATTATGCAGTACATGGTCCCTGCTTTCCATTTAAGTTGTACTGAGATGCTGGACAAATGGCGAAACTTGTTAGGGCGCGAGCACTCATACGAGCTCGATGTGTTTCCTTATCTACAAACATTGACGAGCGATGTGATCTCACGCACTGCATTTGGTAGTAACTATGAAGAAGGGAGAAGGATATTTGATCTTCATAAAAAGCTCATTACTTTGGTATTAGAAATCATACATAATTCGGTATATATCCCTGGATCCAGGTAAATATGCCTTGAGCTAATTGAGATCGACTTGTGAATTATCAAATGTTTACGAACGCGTTCGTGGTCTTTTAACCACGAACACTGTCATAATAGTCGCATGTCGCAAATCCAAAAAGGTCATTGCGACAAGTGGAGTTTCAAACTCTTTTATCCATTTTACAAAGACCAAAACTGACACAATCCTTCGTAAAGGTTGTGACAGCTTTGCTATCAAAATTTTGGTCACAAAGATATTTGTCACTAATCTATTTTGCAATCAGAATTAGCGACTAAATAACTGTCTCTAGCCAGCGACCAGTTTGACGAATGATCCATTTTGCAACCAATTTGTGACAATTCTAAACCCTTTTTAATCGTGATTTTTATTTGTACATGATTAGTGACGAATTTAAATCAATAGAAAATTAGACAGATTGAATTTATATCAATTTCAACTTTTAACTAGCTTTTATTTTTACACAATTTGAGATGGATAATAATCGGCTGTAAAATTAAAATTTGCAACAGAACCTCAACCGGTTGCTATTTTACGAGGGTGAGGTTATTCTACAAAATGTATTTTTGCTACAAAGTGTGAGAAGACACAATGAGACTAAAAAGTCACAAAAAAAAATTATATCTCACAATCTAAATCGAATTTCAAAAAAGTACTTCGAAGTCTCGTTCCTCTCGTCGTCCTTTCAGAAAAAAATAAAAAAAATTCATTGTGACTTTTATGACACAATGACGTCATTGTGTCTTTCATAATGACACAATGACGTCATTATGTCTTTCATAAATGACACAATAAAAAAACGTTAATTTTTTTTATTTTTCGTTTATTCTTTTTCTTAGTGAGGACGGCTAGGGGAACAAAAGCTCGGAATTACTTTTTTGAAATTCGATTTAAATTGTGAGATATAATTTTTTGTGACTTTTTGACTCATTGTGTTTTCTCACACTTTGTAGCAAAAATACACTTTGTATTTCAATCTCTTTCTTTTTATGACTGATTTTCTCATCACAAACATACGCTAATACCTATTTGTGTACCTATTTGTGTAATAGTGGAAACACTTAAATATATCACATTTCTTGTAAAAGTTCATGCATAACTATCTATAAAACTTTTTGTACATATATAGACCTTATTTATGTAAAGAAAAATGTGTTCAATTCTTCATATAGGTATTTGCCAACTAAAAAGAACAAAAGGATAAATGAGATTGACCAACATGTGAAGGGTTCAATAAGAGGTATTATCAACAAAAGATTAATGGAAATTGAAGGTGGTGAACCTAGCCATGAGGACTTGTTGGGAATATTATTGGAGTCCAATAAAAATAAAACTCAACAAATGAGTATTGAAGATGTTATAGAAGAATGCAAACTTTTTTACTTTGCAGGACAAGAAACTACTTCTAATTTGCTTGTGTGGTCTATGATCTTACTTAGCCAACATCAATACTGGCAACAACAAGCAAGAGATGAAGTTTTGCAAGTATTCGGACAGAATAAACCAGATATTGATGGATTAAGTCGCTTGAAAATCGTAAGGCGGTTCATGAACATTTTCGTGTTTATAGCACTATTAAAAAGTTAGGTGTTGGCGACCGAGACTTGCGACCAAAAGTTGGGGGCAATTTGAGATCTATTCAAAAAGGTCATTTGCGACAGAGATAAGTTCGTCGCTATTATGCATTCGCTTTGAATAGTCTCAAATTGAACAAAATTCAAGAAAAACGGTAACAAACTTTTTGAAAGAATAAAAGTGCTTGCAAATTGGTCGTAAATTTTTAAAAGAAGATAAAAATAAACACACAGGTTGCAATTTAAAAAAAAAAGGATAAAACGCTCTCGTATCTGTCTAGTTTTTCTAAAAGAATTAAAAAAAATGGATCGAAGAAATTAATATTAAAATCGGACTATATATATTTGTTAGAAAAATAAAAATAAAATACTTAACAAAATCTGTTAATTGCAAAATCTGTCGAAAATAATTTTCGTCACAAACACAAAATGCACTTTCAATCGCAAGATGCTGTCATGACATGATTTCTGTCACAAACTAGATTAGCGACGAACCAAATTTTGGTCGCCAAAATCAGTCGGAAAGGCCTTTAGCAACCCCTTATATGACAGTTTTGTAATAGTGTAATGTAAACTTAATATTTTTCTATGACTCGTAGGTTACTATGATTTTGCATGAAGTTTTAAGGATATATCCAGCAGTTATATCATTATACCGATTGACAAATAAAGAAACTAAGTTGGGTAAGATTACATTACCACGAGGGACAGCAATCACAGTGCCTATGATGTTGTTGCACCATGACCCGGAGGTATGGGGCGATGACGCCCATGATTTCAAGCCCGAGAGGTTCTCCGAGGGTGTTTTGAAGGCGACAAAGGGCCAAGCGTCGTATATGCCATTTGGTTGGGGACCTCGTATATGTATCGGGCAAAACTTTGCGATGCTGGAAGCCAAAATCGCGTTGGCTATGATTTTGCAACACTTCTCTTTTGTGCTATCACCGTCATATGTACATGCTCCTCGCTCGGTTATCACTCTTCAACCTCAGTTTGGAGCTCACCTTATTATTAAACGGGTCGATCCTTAGCAATTGGTTGAGTAAACCAGCAAATCGGGTCTAAGTGTTTGGGTTTGGTTTTTAAGCTCAAGTTTAAGCTTGAACATATATGTGTTTTAGGCCACTAAGACATGATTATCTATTATAAATTGTTACAACTTAATAATAACACTCATTATAACTGCAGTTGATGTTACTCTTAACACAATATGACTCATTAAGATATAGTTAAGATACTTTAAACTCAATCATTCAACTCGTGTGATGCGTCTACATGTTCACTACCATCAAATCCAAGCAGATGTCTCGTGTTCAAATCTATGCAATGCAAGCTGCATTTTACACTTTTACCTGGTATCAGTGGTTAGCAGAGTATTTTGATGAGGCGCGTGAGTTGTCTGGTAACAAGCACTCTTGGTTATCAAAAAAAGCATAAAACATATACCAAACAAACCAAGAACCGCATGTTAAAACACTTGCTATACGCGATGTATTAAAAGCACAAAAACTTAAATAACGCGTGAGCTATTAAGCCTTCCCCACCATTTCTTTTTACCTTTCTCGCCATCCCCGTCTTCATGTCCAAGCTTATTCAAAATGACCTTTGTCTCCCTCAACCTTGTTGTATAATCTTTCTTCCACCCTTCGAACATCTGTTTCAACCGTCTAAGTTCATGATCCGGGTTCAAACTAGCCTCAACTTGACCTGACTTCACTTCCACCAAAAAGTTTGCATCGTCACCGAACACTTGACTTCTTTGGTCAAACTCTTCAGCCAGTCTGCTAATCACACTCAAACCCGCACTCATTGGTCTCACATTTTCATGACCATTGTTTCGTCTACCATATGTTGCATCCGAACCAGGGTTAGTTCCGTCATTTGTTGATGTGTTGATTGAAGCATCTGAATTTCTCTGTGAATCATCAAGTGAAAGGCTCTTATCGGCTATGGAAAGACTGGACTGTAACGAACACATTTGTTTTTGCCATAATTCTTCCATTGACTTCATCTTAAGCTCGTATCCTGACCAACGCTTTTCGTATTGTTGTAGACGTTGGTGGAGAATGTCATTTTCTTCTTCTTTTTCTCTTAAACTGGCTTCTGCTTTAAGGATTCTTCTTTGTAGTTCAGCAAGGTATGATGGTTTCACTACTACTTCATCTGACTGGTTATCCTGTTTATAAAATTTGTTTCATCGTCTCATAAATTAGTATATGACATATAAGCAACATAATACAATAGGCATGTTAACTTATAATCAACTGTACTAAAATAGCGGAAAAGAGTGTTTGGATGTGCTTCTGTTTATTTACATACTTAGAATCTGCGATTACCTTTCCGAGACCAATTTGAAGTAACCCAATGTCCCCTGAGCATCTCCTAACCAGACAGCCACGAATAACTGAAAAAAGGTTTTTAATAAGAAAAATAATGACGAAAATGACATGACTGATTTTTTAAAGTAACCATGAGAACCCTCTATAGGAGAGGAAACAGACGCTTACCACCGCTTGAAGGTTAACATAATTAATATAATTTTTCCATGTATCACATATGCATATGCGAAAAATAAACTAAAATTTACCAGCTTGCAACATAATCGCTGCGCCTTGAATAGCTTTAAATCTTTTCCTGCTTATCTTTGCTTTAATATGCTTTTGTATAAGCACAGCAGCCCTCTGCCTCTGAAGCAATATTGCAAACTCTTTTCTTGATTTTTCACCACGAGCAACTATAGAATAATATTTTAAAATCTACATATTTCAATATTTCACATAGAATAATTAGTAACAGAAATTTAAAAAAAAAAAAAACGCATACATGATTGAAGGGCGAAAACTCCTCTTTTAAGCTCCTTCATATAACGACGAGCTTTTTGACCTCTAAAGCAGCTTTGAACACGCAATATACCATTAAGCGTACGGTTTCTTGTATCCTCAAGCTTACCAATCTGAAAGCATTTTTTTAGTAAAAGATAGTTATTTTGTTATTTAACAATTAAAAGCTACTTTTTCATGGTTTTCATCTAACCTGTCCTGTACGAAAGAACAGTTTTGTGTAGCCAATTTGATACATTTCAGGAAGAACATTAAGTTGGTGAAGAATAGCAACCGACACACTTAATGGATCTTGTAATGCAACATGCTTCAGCAGGAAAAAAACCATACCTATTGCAAAAATACATTGTACATGATTATATGAGCAAAAGTATGATACTATAAATAATTTGCTAAAGCGAAAAACTATAATCAATGAAACACACCTTCTTGCAAACTTTTGATGTGATATTCTTGTTGGATATCCAGACCTAGATATTCTAACAACTTCCAAAACACCACAACATCTTAGCTGCTGTAACACAAGTCCTTGATGGTAAATTCCAGGAAACTGTGAATTATTAGGTTTAATGCAACGTATGAAATGCGGTGTTGTGCCCTCTAACCGTTGCATCAATTGAAACAGTTGTCCCTAGATGACATAATATATGTTAACCTAAAAAAGGTTACAAAAAAACTATATTGAATAGAATTTAATCTTTAAGTGAACACACCTTAAACTTTGTCACAACACTAAGTTTTTGGGAATTTGCTCCACCTGATTTATGTAACGGTCCATGAACCGGTTTTTCTGATGAAGAAAGCATATTTGAGGAAAATGCTTGTGGTAGTTCACATGTGCAAGAAGATAAAAGTTGAATCGAATCTAAATGCAAAAGATCACGGTTTTTCTCCAAAAAGCCACTTGTGTCATACGTGACCTGAGAGAAATCGAAAACTGAACTACTTAAAACACCTACTAATGATAAAATATAAGTAATAAATAAAACACTTTACTAAACAGAAGTGTTTACTTCTCCTGCATAATGATGAACTGTAAATGCTTTGCCTCTTTCTCCTCTAAAACATGAATTAGATGTTATATGTTGTTTTAGTTTCTCTGCAAATGTCATGTCGGTGCCATTTGGAAATGTAGATTCTTCATCTAACAAAGTCAGTAGACCCAATGGTTTCTGTAAATCAAGGGCATTATTGACATTTGTCAATGTCCTCATATTTGCACGCAAACAAAGAATTCAACAAAAAAGAATAGTAATGATAGGTTACAAAATAAATAGGAAACCTTTTCAAAAAGATTAAGACAATCTTGATTGTCTTCAAATTCCACTTTTGCCCAGTCAATGCCATCTTGAATATATTCCTAAAAGGTAGACACAAAATTTATTCGACTTAAGTATTATTAAGGTCATATACCCTTATGAATTTTATTAATTAAAACTAATTAAACTCCAAGATAATAAGGGGAAGTAGACAGAAAATGATAAATTAGCACATCAGATGGTTGATTACCTCCTGTTCTAACTTGAATAAATGTCGATTGAAATGTTGCTGCAGTCTCTCATTTGCATAATTAATGCAAAACTGCTCAAAACTATTTACGTCAAACGATTCAAATCCGTATATGTCAAGAATGCTAATCGATCTTCCTGTTTGACATTTTCCGACAGCAAGTGATTTGTTGATTTGCTCCACCACCCAATCAAACAAACAAGAATAAATTGATTTTGCTAAAGCATCTCTTGTGTCGATTGCCTGGAATATTAAAGATTTACAATAATTACAAAATAAGTTCACTCATAATTTTTTGTGTGAATTAATAGTTTGTTTACCTGAGCTAGTGTTAACTTTTGAACAATGTTATCAGTACCAGCTGTCATTTTCCGGGTGGATAAAGCAAGCTTTAGATCATCAGCCTCACAACCGATTAATTTAGAGACATTTAGCAGAGCTGTTATTGACATTCATAAGAAAATTAGAAATTAAATGTGTAATTATTAATATAAGAATATAAGTAACAAACAAAAATAAATATATTACCTTCATCAATCTCAGGTTCCACGTGATTTTCACTGTCGACAATTGAAAATGTTACATTTCCTAGCCACAAGACTGCTGCAAGCATTGCAAAAGCATTTTCTTGATTCTCTTTGCTAACATGAACAGCATCCAGGGCTTCCTGAAAAAATTAAAATATATATATATATATAACAAATACTAAAACACCTCTTTTTTCTTATAAATAAGTGAATTGATAGATACGGTACCACTACAATACGAAATTGTTCAGCATCATTGACCCCTTCAATTGAACAGCAAGTGCTTTGCTGTAAATATTTGTACTCATGCACACTCTTCAAGTTCAATTTCTCTGTAGCAGGGTAAACAGAAAGATAAATGGTTACAAATAATCAAATACATAATGTTACTAAATTTATATATTCAGAGATTAATACCTCTAAGAGGAGATGGAGCTCCTGCGCAAAGCTGATAAAATGAATGATATGATCTCTCTCCCTCTGTGCATTGAACAACTCTTGATTTCTCAAGCAAAACTGCAAAAAAATTGAAAATCAAAGGGATACAATGTCAAATAAAAAAGGATTGAAAAGTTGAAAAGAAATGTGACATTAATCTTACATGTTTGGATCTGGGCGCCCGATATTTTTCCAGTTTCATTGAAGTATATTTCAATCAATTTCCCCTGATATTCATTTGTGTTGTTATCAGAGCACAGAAAAACAGTAATAGATTGGAAAATTTATGTTCTAATATCAAGTCATTCTTTCCAAGTATATTTTGCAACCAAAAGAGAAAAAAAATCAAGGCCTGCGGTAAGAAACAGAACTTACAAAACGACTTGAATTGTTGTTTCTCGATGTTTTTGCGTTACCAAATGCCTCCAAAATTGGATTAGTCTTCAATATCTCATATTCTATTCCGCTACCACCTCCAAGAGCAGCCAAATATTGCATTGCTATCTTTGCTGTTTCTGTTTTTCCAGCTCCACTTTCACCACTGGACAAAAAAATATACAAATGAGTGAAACGTATGATTGTATACAGTATGACTCATATACGCATACATTGTTTTGTAACATTTTTCAATAAAGAATCTTCAACTAACCTTATCACAATAGATTGGTTTACTTCATCTGCAAGAAGGGAAAAAAGAGCAAGAATTACACAACAGCAGGACAAAAAGTCAAAATTTCATAAAACTACGGAGAAGATTTTATAAAAGACCTTTAATCATTTCCCTGATAGCTGTATCAGCAATAGCATATACATGAGGACTGTCTTTTGATTCACTCTTGTAGGCTTCAATATAATCACTCCCATATAGCGGGATTTTCTTGAAAGGATTGATGGCAACTAAAACAGGCCCTGCTTTGGACTATAATGCAGAGAAATATGACATCAATAAAATAATACAAACTTCAATAACCCTGTAAACTATCAAAGATACTAGCAGAGACTTACATAGATCATATCTCTATCATATCTATATTGAAGATTGTACAGGACCGATGGTTCGTTTAAATAACTTAGTTGAATAAGATCGTCTACACCATCAAGGATCTCAGGATTTGCAGGTAATAGGCTATCAGAATTCACCTTTAACACCTAAATTAGCCAAATGATAAGAAGTGATTACTTGAAATACAATATGAAAATAAAGTAACAAAATTAAAATGAGTTAGCTTACTTTTCCTTCAGAATATGATATGAATGACTCTGTTCCTGAAGTCGATAGAATCTTGGCCAACTCCCAGTTCCCATCAGACGATTGGAACCATGATTGATGCTTCTGAATCACATATCCATGTCATTTGCATAAAGATATGCAGTATTAGATGAATGGCATATGCAAATAGGTTAAGAATTAAGATTAAACATAAAAAAGTTAAAAATCAAATGGACAATTTGTTTGACTTATAAACCACTACATGTTTCTGGAAACAAATACAATTAAAGGTAAGGGTTCACTATAATAATAGTGGATTGGAGCTCTTATCCATCCCACAAGATATAATATCATCAATTAAATTTGATTATGTGCTTCTTAAATTTCTTCAAGAAGGTGATGAATAAGCAACATGTTCCTAGTGCTTAGAAAACCACATAAGCACTTATACGTTGTGCATTTCAGATAACGTTGAAGAGAGAAAGAGAGAAGGTTGTACGCTTACATAATTGTCTTATGTATCACAACGAAGACGGTACGTACAGGTGTTTATGTGGTTCTCATGTATTTATAACTAAAATTACTTTTGTATAAATTGTATTGAATGGTCATCTGTGTTTGCATATCATGAACTACCAATTAATCTAATCATGTCTAAATTCACACTACATTCTATTAAATATTATCAAGAAACAAGAAAACTAAAACTTATAAACCAATCAGATTACAGGTTACCTTCTTAGCAGCACAAGAACCAGTATCCCCCAACCTCTTGTTACTCCATGGACCCAAAACAGATCCTTGAGGAGAAACTGATGCATTACCCTCTTCATCATCCACAGAATGTCTACCATTCATCAAAAAACTTGAACTTTGACCATATGGTGAATCATCATCAACTGATTTGAATCGAATAACTCCATCAGTCGCCATTACTGACAGAAGGAAATTCCTCAATGTATCTTAACCTAGATTAACAAGATTTCAATTCAACTTCAACAGATCTGTAATCATATCGCATTACAACAAATCTTGATTCAACACAAAGACTCAAGAAACGAAGAACCCAATTTCCCAAATGATGAATGAGCTTGAATGGAGAGCTTAAACCCTAGTATCTATCAGAGAAAGGTGACGTGGCCCAAGACATGGAGAGAGACGATGACTGTTGTTTCGCTTTACTACTTTACCACACCAAGATTCACCAAGTACAAACAAAGTACAAGTTTTTATCATACTTGTACAAGTCTTCATGAAGAGATGTTTTGGGTGTAGTTATATATGATCTGTGGAAAATTTTAAAGTACATAGCTATTTACAGATTCAGATTAACCAAGTATCAGTAAATGTACAAGTTTTAGTGCACGTGTTGCATGTTATGAAGATAGGTTGGTATGTGTAGAGATGATTTTTGAAGTGGAAGAAAGAGTTCAACGAGATATGTGTGGGGGCCTTAACAATCTTCGAATGTTTTCCACATTTTTGCCACCAACTAGATTTGAAATTCTAATATTTCTGCTTTGTTGGAGGAGGGAAGTGTTTTTCAATTATTATTTTTTTATTCTATTTTGGAGGCCAATTGAAAAAAAAAATTAAAAATAAAAAAAGTGCCATGCTCGGGTTTTGCGGCCAATCATGTTGGATGGAATATTGAACGTAAACAAAACTCGTTAAAGGTTAATCGTTTAACGTAAACAAACATTGTTTCCAAGGTGGTCTCGAAATCTAGAATGTATTTCGAGTTGCTTTACAAACAGACCTCGAGCAACATCAATATTTGTACAATTGACATGAGAATATACATGGTTTTCCTAACACGCTCAATAGCCTAGTTTGTACTTTCAATTGATAATTTTTTTAATTATTTTTGTTACGTATTGTTATTTTTTATAACTATTAAGTATTCATTATTGATTTTATATATAACCTACAAATTTTTTTATTGTTTATCATATGGTTGTTTAAGAAAAAAACGAGAAATTTACATAAGTGATCCTTATGATTTAACTAAATTACATGTTTGGTTTCTAGATTTTTAAAAATTACAATTTAACTCAAACTTTAATGTATACGTTGCACGTTTAGTCCCTGATGTTAAATCTCATAACTTTTCATGCATTTCCCACAAACTAACAAATCTTGCATCAAGGACCAAACGTACAACACACAAAAGTTTAACCTAACTTTGTAATTTTTAAAATATAAAAAGCAACAACATAATATGCACACAAATTTTAGACCGATGTTATAAAATTTAAAATACGAAAATCAAACATGTAATCTAATCAAACCATAAAAACAGTTGTTTTCTCTGATTTACGCCCAAGATCCTATATTATATAAAAAAAGGTTTTTAAAGACGTATTGAAAAGGGTGAGAACATAGCTTATGTTTGGGATTTTTTATTTTTTATAAAAGTAACTTTTAAAAAATTATTTTTTAAAAGTTAATCTTATTAACTTTTTAAAAGTAATTTATTAACCTTTTAAAATCAACTAATTAAAATTTTATCAAACATAAAATTAATCCAAAAGTTAGTATGAAAAACATGGCCATAATCTACGTTCAAAAAAACCCTTAAAACCAAGAAAAGGGTCACCCTCATCACTATACAAAGGGCGTCTGCAGGTAGCAGCAGCAGATCTTGAACTCTTGAAGCATCCTTTAACCTCTGAAAATGGAAAAACCCAACAAAAAACAAGTGCTTCTGTTCTACTGTGTGGAGTCTGAACAACTTGCTCGCAAGATTTCCGATCAATCCGACTTCATTCAGCTCCAATCCATCAACTGGAGGTTTGCGCTCACTTGTTCAATATCGAATTGTAATTTCAATCGTGTATGCAAAGTAGTTATCGATTTGTTGTTGGGTATGATTGCAGCTTTGATATTTGCAAAATAGAACATTCGGACTGCTTAAAAAGATGATAAAGTTTGTATCTTTATTGCAGTGGACTCTAGAGGATGCATAATTGCAGTGGGGTTAGGGTTTAGGGTTTAGCCAAAATATCTGTTATTGTTTAAACCTTAATCATACAACTTAAATTTTGAAATATATTAGGGGCTGTTTGGCATTGTGCTTCATAGTGATCATTTGATTGCTGTGCTCTCAAGTCATGTCAATCGGGCTGTACACTTCTATTATTTTTTACCCTTTCACCTCATTACCGAACCATAAGATAATGTTTTGGTTAATGGAAACACCTAACTGGTTTTGTTAAACTTAGGCTTCAGTTATTGATATAAATATGAAATATTATGGTTAATCGATTCAGAGGCTTCATGCTTGGGTTTGTGTTATTTGGGTCAGGTTTAATATAGATATGGGTTTTGAAAAAAATAGAAGATTTTTAGCAAATTTTATGATATTTGGGCCTGGATTTTTGGACTTAAAAAGTATAAGATTTCAACAGATTCTAGTTTTTTGGCTGCCAGATCTTAAATGTCCGGTTCGGTTCAGTTTCTTTACTTCAAAATAGTGGATCAGTTTGTGTAATTCGGTTTTGTGGATGTTTAAATCAATACCATCTGGGACCGGAAAAATTGGTTATCAAAGTTTAAAACCGAACCATCGGTTATTCATGTTATTCAGTTTTTCAGTTCGGCTGTCTTGGTTTTTCTAGTTATGGTTTGGTTAATAGATTGTTATGCTCAGTTTAATTGAGTTTGGATACACTGAATATGTGAAACTAATTTTGATTATCTCAATGTTTTGGTTCAAATAATTAGCTTTTGATAATCAGCTTATGAATAGCTGCAACAAAACTGATCTTGATTATTTGATTCTTTAAGGGTATTTTACATGTAAATCCTTAAAATAATCAGAATTTACCAAAAACTTAAATAGCTAATTTTCTAGTATAACAACCTCAAACAATCGAATCCATCCAAACACAGTTTCTAATTTTTTGTAGCCTGTTTTTTTTCCATCAAATTATTAGTTATCCCATATCACATAACCCCTCATCGACTTTCTATTATGATATTTTAGGAGTTTTGATGATGGGTTCCCTAACTTATTCATAAACAATGCTAAAGATATCAGAGGCCACCATGTTGCTTTTCTCGCATCGTTCAGCTCACCAGCAGTCATTTTTGAGCAGCTTTCAGTTATATTCGCACTCACGCGGCTTTTTGTTGCTTCTTTCACATTGGTGTTACCTTTTTTTCCAACCGGTTCTTTTGAAAGAATGGAAGAAGAAGGAGATGTAGCAACTGCATTTACCATGGCAAGAATATTATCAAACATTCCCGTGTCCAGAGGTGGTCCCACGAGCTTAGTTATTTATGACATACATGCTTTGCAGGTCGGTTATTTACAGAAAACGTTTCAAGTTTTATATTGATTATTTGCTTAATATAATCTTTTATAATATCTTTTACTGGGTACTTTTGTTTGTATCTTTGCAGGAAAGATTCTACTTTGGGGACCATGTTTTACCTTGTTTTGAAACCGGGATGCCTCTCTTGAAGCAACGTCTTCACCAGCTTCCTGATGCTGATAATGTGAGCAATTAGATATAATGATAGGGGCTCGTTCATTACAAAAACAATTTTAAGTTAAGAATCAAGCGAACCGCATAATCACTTGTACACAGTGCTTTAAAGATATAACGGGAGAGACAAAGAGATGCAGTTATGCACTTATGTATCACTCCTAAAGCAATAAGTACAAGTGCTTGTGCAAAATGGGGTCATGTATTGATTATTGAACTACCTTCTATAATGATATCTATTGAGGGGTGTTTGGATTTGCAGTTAAAACTGGTTCGCAATAATCAGATTTTAATGTCTGGAAGGTTAGATTCTGCGGATCCTTTGGTTAATTAGGGGAGTCAAATAACCAGTTACATACCAGTTGAAACAAAACAGATTTTCAAGAGGTAAAATAAAATTTTATTATTACTTCTTTTAACCAAACTTGAAAGATTTCTATTCTCATCTCACAAGGCGTTGCATCTTCTTTGTTCACAATGATGTCCTTCTTGGCCATTTTAAATAATAACATTTTGAAGACTCAAACAACTGATTATCCGATCATTACAAGCACTAACAACATAAAAACATCCCAACACTATATCCTGCAACTTGCTTTATTGTTGTTGATTATCTGAGTCTGATTATTCAAAGTCACACTGTTAGACAATATGTTTAGTCTATGTTTAGATGGTATATAATATTTATAATTCTAGAGGGTATCTAAATGTAATATCCTTCTCTATATATAGAGCTCCTTTGTAATTCTTAATTAACTGAATAAACACACGGTTTGTCTTGGTATCAGAGCCAAGAAAACCTAAACCCTAATTAACCCTAATTGTCGTCAACCACCAATCTACCATTGGCAACTGATTTTCTCCTCTGCAACCCTAATTCCGACCACCCTCATCCTCCATGGCAACCATTATTGCTCTTACTACTGCAGAGAAAACAACACATAACTCTCACAAATTCGCCTTCACCCTCTCTCCTACTAACTACGGGTATTGGAAGGCAATGCTTGAACCATTCTTAATCTCCAATCATCTATATGGCTATGTCGATGGCACCATTAAATGTCCATCTCAACATACTGTTGCTACAGCAGAAACACCTGCAGTCGAGAACCCTGGATACCAGCATTGGATTTCCAATGATGCACACGTCAGGATGCTAATCATCTCTACTATTTCAGAGTCATCTTTCCAACACGTACAAGGATCAACCTCTCGAGATCTATGGCTTGCACTGGAACGTGCCTATTCTCCAAACACAGCATCTCGTGAGTATACACTCAAAACGCAGCTTCTTAAAATCGAGATGAAGGGAGATGAAACCCCGGTTAATTATCTAAGTCGTGCACAAGAATATGCTACTGCCCTTGCCAACATTGGCGAGCCCATGAAGGACAAGGACCTTGTTATGCTTGCCATCTCTGGTCTTAGGGACGAATACAACGACCTGAAAGCGAATTTGTTGGCTCGTCATCCACCCATCACTTTTCATGAACTACATGGGCTGCTTAGTGATCATGATTATCTTCTCAGCAAAACAGCAATGCCCACTGCCTCAAACCCGAAAGCCTTTGCTGCTCTCTCTTCAAGCTCGGTCCCCACTCTTACCAGCATTCAATCGCAGCTTTAGAACCTTCAATTATTGGCAGCACAAATGGGTTACCAATTGAACCCGATTGCCCCTCCTACTACACCACCACAAGCAGCCTTTGTAGCTCGTTCCTCCAACTCGAATCGAGGTCGTAGAGGCAATTTTCGAAGCACCTTTCGAGGCACAACGAGCAATCGAACCAGAGAATCTGCTGGAAATTCTCGGCAGTTTGCTTTGGCCTCCACACAAAATATGGTGTATGGTCACCGCAATCGGTGTGGCATAAGTCATCTCCCGTCTCAATGTCCGAACCAATCTGCCTCCTCAACTCGGCAGCCACCTCAAGCCCACTTTACAGCCTTTTCTGACAATGGCTCAACTGCAGGAACAACCTGGTTCCCTGATACAGGTGCTACAAACCATACAACTCCAGACTTATCAAGCTTGGACAACTCCGAGGTCTATAACGGTCATGACTCTCTCCATGTTGGTAACGGTATGCCCCTTCCCATCCTTCACATTGGCTCATCCAAAATACACTCACCTCACAAAACCTTTAATCTCTCTAATGTTCTCCATGTACCCGAAATTCAAAAGAATCTGCTATCTGTCCAACAATTTTGTTTAGACAATAATGTTTTCTTTGAGTTTCATTCTTCTTTTTTTTGTTGTGAAGGACGAGTCTACACTCACTACCCTCCTCATGGATCCAAGTGACAATGGTCTCTACTCCATCCGCCTTCCTCACTTCAAGTCACACCCGAAGCTTGCATTTTCAGCCATCAAAGCATCATCCTTCATCTGGCATCAACGTTTGGGCCATCCCCATGACCGTGTCTTTAAAACAATTATTTCTAGTTGTTCTTTACCATTATCTAATAAATTATGTTCCTCCTTATGTACTGCTTGTCAGTTGGGAAAGTCTTCAAAATTATCATTGTCTTCTTCCAATTTTCGAAGTAATAATATTTTAGACTTAATATATTGTGATGTTTGGGGTCCTTCACCCACTCTTTCTATTGATGGATCTCGATTTTTCATGTTGTGTGTTGACCATCACACTCGTTATAGGTGGTTCTATCCATTGGCAAACAAATCTGATGTTTATTCTAATTTTAAAAATTTGTTACCATGGTAGAAAGGCAATTTAATTCCAAAATAAAGAGTGTACAAACCGACTGGGGAGGTGAGTTTCGAAATCTGTCTCCTTTCTTCACCTCTCTTGGCATCATTCATCGACGCTCTTGTCCACACACTAGCGAACAAAATGGCTTTGTGGAGCGTCGTCATAGACATGTGGTGGAAACCGGCCTCACCCTTCTTGCCCAATCTAATATCCCTCGCCGGTTTTGGAACTATGCATTTGACACAGCTGTTTATCTTATTAATCGGCTGCCCTCACGCATCTCTTCCAACAAATCCCCATTTCAACATGTCTTCAACCGTAGACCCGACTACTCCTTTCTACGTGTCTTTGGCTGTGAGTGCTTCCCTCACCTCCGCCCATACAATCGACATAAAATGGACTTCCGTACTACACCTTGTGTCTTTCTTGGCTATAGTCCTTTTCATCATGGTTATCGGTGCTTTGACACACAAACTGAACGTGTCTATGTTGCCAGACATGTACGCTTCAACGAACATGTCTTTCCATTCAAAATTTCCCCTAAATCCCCACCATCACACCCATCGTCTCCTTACACTTCGACCTACCCCTCTCCACCTCCTATTTTCACATCCTCCCCACCCAACCAATGACAACCTTCACCTCAGCCCTCTGCTCCACCTGACCTCCCTACCCCCTCTAACCCATCACAACCGTCCAATTCACCAGACTTTCCCACTCCAACCACCTTTAACCCCTCACCCTCTTCGTCTACTACTCCTCTGGTCACTCCTCCACCCCGCCCTCGCCCACCTAACCTTCGTCCTAATCCAAAACAAGCTAATCCCTACAACCCGGCTGCTTACTCCACATCCACCACTTTCGTACCCCTCACTGAACCAACCTCTTTCACTGTTGCCAACAAGTCTCCGGAGTGGCGTCAAGCCATGACCGAGGAGTTTGACGCGCTGCATAAGAATGGAACATAGTCTTTAGTCCCTCCTGTTCACAACACTAATGTTGTTGATTGCAAGTGGCTATACAAATTTATGGAGGATCCTCAAGGCAAGCTTCTTCGCTACAAAGCTCGCCTCGTAGCCAAGGGATTCACCCAACAACATGGGCTGGATTATCATGAGACGTTCAGTCCTGTCATTAAAGCTACTACTATACGGACTGTTTGTCTCTTGCTGTTACTAATAAGTGGTCCCTTCGCCAATTAGATGTCCAAATGCTTTTCTACATGGCGACTTGGAGGAAGTCATTTGCATGAAACAACCTCCTGGATTTAGAGACCCAACTAAACCGGATCATGTTTGTCTACTTCATAAGTCCCTATATGGGCTGAAACAAGCCCCTCGAGCATGGTTCAACAGATTGTCAACAGCACTTCAGCAACTGGGTTTTGTCGGGTCCAAAACTGATCCATCCTTGTTCATTCTCAAATCGGGTGGCACACTAGTCTATGCCCTTGTCTATGTTGATGATATTATCATCACCGGCAACAACGACACCGCAATTGCTAATGTCATTAACCACTTGGGCTCAACTTTCGCTATGAAGGACCTTGGCAAACTCCACTATTTCTTGGGCATTGAGGTCCTACACCAGGATGCAATCTCATACTTTCTCAACAAAAATACATCCTGGACACACTCCATCGATCTGGACTATCTGACTGCAAACCTGTTTCTTCCCCGATGAGCACTTCTCAGATATTACTAATGATGATAGCCCCCTTCTCTCGGACCGACACTCCATCGATGGTATCTGACTGCAAACCTGTTTCTTCCCAGACATTGCTAATTGTTTGTCAGTAGGTGCTGCTCAGTTTAAAACATGCATTCAACCGAAAACCATTGGACAGCGGTTAAATGCATCCTTCGTTATCTCAAGGGTACCACACAACTAGGTCTCCTTATTCGTCATGACTCAGGGTCCACCCTGCAAGCTTTCACTGCAGTGGCTGCCTAGTAGTGCGCAGAACATTCAGGCTTACTCTGACTCTGACTGGGCAGGTTGCCCAGTTGACCGCCGATCCACGGGGGGGTTTGCTATATACTTGGGAACAAACCTTGTCTCTTGGGCTGCCGGAAACAACGAACGGTCTCAAGATCTTCAACAGAATCAGAATATAAGGCTATTGCAGACACTTGGCAGAATTGATCTGGTTAAAGGCTCTTCTACATGAACTTGGCATCTCAACAATGTCATCACCCACTCTCTGGTGTGATAATCTAGGAGCTACGTATCTTTCAGCCAATCCCGTGTTCCATGGCCGCACAAAGCATGTCGAGGTGGATTTTCATTTTGTTCGAGAACAAGTGACACAGGGGCAGTTGCACGTCAAATTCATTTCCACGAGTGATCAGATTGCTGATGTCTTTACAAAGCCCCTACCCTCTCAAAGATTCCTATTCTTACGATCCAAGTTGCAGGTCGTTCCCCGCCCTCAACTTGCGGGGGAATGTTAGACAATGTTTAGTCTATGTTTAGATGGTATTTAATATTTATAATTCGAGAGGGTATCTAAATGTAATATCCTTCTCTATATATAGAGCTCCTTTGTAATTCTTAATTAACTCAATAAACACACGGTTTGTCTCACACCATCTCCTAGAGCCTGTTATATTACAAACTGGTTATCTGATTCTTGTTTTCAAAACACCCATCCAAACACCCAATAATAAACTTCCATGTCATGACATCATCTTTTACATGGTAATTGTATATCAAATATAAATTTCATTATCTTTTTTTTTTATATCTTCAGGTTGTGATTGCCTTTCCAGATGATGGAGCTTGGAAGCGATTCCACAAACTACTGGATCACTTTCCCACAGTGAGTTGAACGTTGGAAAAATAAGGAACTTTAAATTCTTTTTTTAATATAAACTATATGATGATTGGGAATAACAGGTGGTTTGTGCAAAAGTCCGTGAAGGTGATAAAAGGATCGTAAGGCTGAAAGAGGGTGATCCTGCTGGTCGCCATGTAGTAATTGTTGATGATTTAGTGCAATCTGGAGGCACTTTAATTGAATGCCAGGTACTTTAACAGATGAAATCTTTGTTAAATGTATGCTCATCAATTTGTTATATACTAGTGTTGGAACGTGTACTATTATCTGAATATTACACAAGACGGTCTGAAATCAACATGTCTTGTTCATAAAGTACTTTAAGCTTTCCAAAAACATTAAGCACATTGATGGATCAGGACTTCAAAAGTTACAGGTTGTTGTATTGTTGTATCACGATAATCATTCATTTTTTTTATAATTTTTGTCATGCAGAAAGTTTTGGCAGCTCATGGAGCAAACAAAGTCAGTGCTTATGTCACTCATGCAGTGTTCCCTAAAAAATCATGGGAGAGATTTATTCACAAAGATGGTGGTTAGATCCCAAACTCTCTCTCTTTCTCTCTCACGGTCATATGTTTCTTTAAGGGGTGGCAAAATGGTTGCTTGGGTAGTTGCATAACGGGTCAGTTTGGCCTAGTCAGGTTGGGCTGGGTTTACGCACAAATGCTTATTATATTGACCCGTTTGAAATAAATATAACCAAAATCAACCCATTCATGTGTGAGTTATCTAAGAAATAAAAGATAAAGTGATCTAACAAGCATTCATTACACTTTTTTTCAGAAAACTCGAACAAGGCGTTTGAGTACTTTTGGATTACAGATTCGTGTGCCAATACCGTTAAAGACATTGCAAACAAAGCTCCTTTTGAAGTCATAAGTCTGGCTGGATCTATTGCTGATGCGCTTCAAATATAATATAATATTTTGGAGGTAATCTAAACGTATGTTAAAGGGCGTATCATCACCCGAGATGATGGCACTCGGCAAAATCTAAGAGTTTAGGAGAGAGGAAGAAAAGTGTTTGAATTAAGCAATTGTCATCATTTTGCTATTTAAAGGATAAGCAAGACGTATGACCGAAGCCTGAAATCTTAAAAGTACTAATGTCTTGATCTATTTTGTTCTCCTGATTCAAGAAAACTTTTTTTTTTTTAATATTTGTTCACTTTCTCAAGGTGGTGTGTTGAGTGTTCTTAATCTTTCATAACAAATATCTAAAACTAAAAGGTTGAATCCTGACAGCACCATGCCAAACGTCGTAGGCCCATCACGTATGAGGTAAAGCAAGCTCATTGAGTGACCTGCTTATATCATATGGTGGGGATTGAACCCAAATCATGTTTTAAATTCGAGGCGGGTTGTGTAGGACATTTAAGTAGATATGATTCAAAACAAAGTTCTGATGACTGGTCTCATACTTGAACAATTTTGGTTGTGGTTTAAATCAAAGTTATTAATATCATATATTCATATTAGTGATTATTGGCAAATAGAAAGTATACTTTTAATACTTCTTATAAACAATAATCAAATCAAGCAATGTAAATAATTAATAAAAATTGGGATTCTAGCATCCTCTATCAAATTGTTCCGCGTTTAACCTACATCACAAAATGAATCAGATTGAGTTAATTTCATTAATAAATAAATAATAATAATAATTTTTTTTAAAAAAACAACCTTTCTACATACTATGTACATGATGGTGGCTACAACAAGTTGCGGAGAATCATGGCCAAGATGAGGCTCGCGAAAGAGCCAAGAACCAAGGTACATCCAAGGATATAATGGCTAGCTTAGAGACGTCTATGTCATAGTTAAAGCATGAGTTGAGGACTCACGCCATCAATTGAATGTCTTGGAGTATGATTTCATGGACCTAACAGATGACTTTAATGGTGCCATCAATGTGCTAAGCATGACGTAAGTCGTGAGATCCATGACTTCAAGAGCTGTGCTCATGACGCGATCGCTAGGCTACATGTTGAAATGGTAGATGTGAGCATGGTAAATTGGTCATTGCTAAAGGCGATGGCACCACTATATTCAAGGTCCTTGATCCATCATCAGGGGTAAGAACAAAGAACGTGAATTTAATGGTGTCTTTTACAAAATGGAGAATACCTTTGGGTGAGAACACAGTGGAAGAGACAAAGGCAAAGATTAAGAAGTAATTCTATCTATATAACTCTAAAAATTGAACCCAAGTCACATTAAGCTTAAGCGTAGAACCTTTCAACTTTCAAGAGCTTATGACTGTTATCCATGAGATAGAAGGATTGGAGGGTGAGCCATGAGACAGGCAAGGGAGAGGAATTCGTCTAGATGATAATGCATTGAAGCAACCGACCAAAAGAACAAGAATTTGAGGACTACCTGCAAGAACAATGAATGCTTATATGCTGAGACCCACATTGAGCTTGTTGCTCCAAGCATGCAACGATGGGTCAAGACGAGGGCCTCTAAGGAGAGGATGCTTGCATGAGATCAATGCAAATCCTAAATGCTATCAGACCCAGGTACTCAAACTAGAGACTAATTATATAATCAATATAAATCTCGAATACAAATCCTCAGTTCCTAAATGGTAATGAATAGTGTTAAACCTCAGCGTATGTGTGTGCACGCGCAAGTCCACGCGCGCCCTTGTCTTTTATAGTTTCAAACCTGCCAGTAAAGATGACAAACTACATAGTGTACCTTAAGGCCACGTTACCACAAGCACTAAAAGCTTGAATCCACAGAGAAATCCCATACAAAATTTTACACTCTTGCCACATGTTCTACCTACCTACAAACAGAGTCAGCCTTCAATGCTTCATGGTGAAAAACAATGAAGCCCAGAAACTACAATGTCAATTTTGATATCTCAACGCAACACGGATTCTTTTACAAAGGACCGGCCGCCTGAGCTGCATCACACAAGGTCAAAACAAGTCCAAACAATCAGATCATGTTTTAGTTCATGTTTAAACAGGCCGAACAGGGTTGACCCACAGGCACCTTTTTGTTCGATTTTTAGATAACTATTTAATATAATTAATTCATTAATTATGATTATGAAAACAATATAGTTACGGTAATAATAATAACCTCTAGGTTAAATTAGCAAAGAATGAATAACTTACGCATATTCAAGATGAATGTTCATGAACCGAGCGTTCTCTTTGCTTTGTTTTAATGTAACAGAACCTTCAATAACCTGATCCTGCTCAACGTCTATTGGATCATAGAAGTATACCATTGTCTGCCAAAAAAGAAAACAATTTAATAATCAATAAAATGAATAGCAAAATACAAACAGCCATTTCAACCCAATTAGGAATGAACTGAATTGGCTTATGTTCAGTTATACCATGTGAAACGAGTAACCTTTTGAAAAGAAACTAAAAAAAGAACCGGTCCAAAGTCCAAACTTGTCCAAAGTGTACTTACTGTAGCAATCTAGTTTTGTAGTCGCATTTAACCCATTAATTAATTATGTTTTTTTAACAAAAACAGTGTTCCGGGTCAACCCAACTCGTCTTGTACTAAAAATAACCCATTTTGTCCCATTATTCAACCCGGCTACTTTTCCACCTCTTAGTATTTATAACATAAAAGTGTTTCAGGTTGACGCGACCCATAAGTAGAGTGACTATTTAGGCCAACCCAACCTATCCATTTCGCCCCATCTAACCACAACAGAGTACCTGTTGCCAATGAGTAGGAGGATCCTCAGGTGCAGTGGAGAGAACAAGTGCTTCATCAGGATTGGCACGCTTCCTTCTATGACCACCAGAAGGTTTGTCTTAGTTGACTCGTCAACTGAAGATGATTCACCAGTATTAGCGGGCCCACTAAACTCGACATCAAACCAAAAAGCAAACCCATGGAAAGGAGCTGAAATAAATAAAAAGAATTTAGTTAAACTAGTATCAAATTAAGTGGCCAAACAAACAAACTTTCCTTAAAATGCATGAAAGGGACTTTACCTCGCATCATCGATTGAAATTTAAAGCTTGATGTAACAGATTCCAACTCTTTAGTTGTTACTGTATAGCAATCCACATGCTTTACCTATTTCCATTCAAACAAATTTTCAAATATATATGACACCAAAAGCATTAATATTAAAAAATCTTCTCGTAAACAGGTGTTTAAGAGCACATGACAAGAAGCTAACCACATGTGGCCATGTAAGAACACATTCTCCACTGATGGTCTCCACAGATGGCTCTTCAAAAGCACACTGTTTTGCCAGTGTCAATATTGGAGACACTGTATAAAAATACAAAATACACAAACATTATTACTCATGCATATATCTATATATCTATTTATACAATAGAACCATAGAGGGATGGGTCCAAATGAGAACCACTGTATATTTAAGAACCATATGATTCACCATTGAACACATGTAAATATCTATGAATAAACTATCTTTGGAATCATTAGATCTACTAGTGAATACACGTATTCATCGGTGAATCGGTGAATACACTATTTTAAAACTGTAGTATAGGGTTGTTCAATGAGCGAGCTGAGCCGAGCCAGGACTAAACTCCGGCTAGAGCTTAAAACTATATGAGACAGGTTGGCTCGTAATCTCTCCACCGAGCTAAAACTTGAGTATGTACCCAGCTCGTTTACTACTCGAGCCAGCTCTCGCCTCTATGAGTTGACTTGTTTTTTTCAATCAATACAGGTCTGTGGTGGCCAAAAAAAAGTTACAAATTCAGCTGCCTGCTGATAGCCAATCAACGCTGGTCGCCGTTGGGAGTTCTACTCACCTCTATTTTGTCGCTGGGTCACAGATTGGGGCCAAAGTAGAGAAGTGTAACGTGGTGCCGTATATGGCAATTAGGGCAGAAGTTAGCAAAAAGTCCAGAGCTGCTGAAGAGCTCAGAAAGGTCTAGGCAGTAAGGGGACCTGTGAGGAAGTCCAGAGCTGCTGCATAAAGTGATATATGGCAATTACGGTAAAAAGGGGAACTTGGGAAGAACTAAGAGTTGGACTTGGAAGTCATTTGGGCTCTTAGTTATTAAGTGAGCTAATTACATTTAAGCTATTTTTGTATGGCCTTTTTTAACTCGAGTAAGCCAACGAGCCACTTCACAACAGCTCAAACTTAGCTTGACTGCTCGAGAATTTGTTTAAGCCAGCTGGCTCTAGCCATTTTGGCTCAAGCGTTTTCAAGAGATTTATGAGCCACGAGTTACTTGGACAGCCCTACCATAGTATATGTACATGTGAATCTATGTATTCAACTGTGAATAAAATAATTCCTAATTGTTTCTAAATAATTAGTGGTTCTCATTTGAACTCATCACTATATGTATGTATGTAAGGTAGGCTATTTTAGATTATCGTTTTACTCACTGTCAATCCCATAGACATTGCGCCAGAAATCAACGCTTTCCGCATATCTGTTGGGATGTGTAACAGGAGCCATGTATAACTGCAGGAAACACAACAAAAAACAATTAAAATCCATAAATTTCAACTTAGTTATATTGTCTAACAGTTATAACTGTTGACAATAATAAAGAAATAAGAAGGCATACCACTGCATTTGAAGGAAGGATAAGACCGCCAGGTTTTAACCAGCGGTCTCTTGCGATAATAACACTCCCAAGCATGCTCTACAAGACAAGAAAATTAGATACAAAATAGAGCCATAAACTTGGGAATAACATAAAAAATACAACAATTACCTCATAGAGAAGCATATAACCCATCCACTCAGAAACTATAACATCAACCTCTTCATCAATTTGAACATCCTGCACGCAGACAATAAAATATTATAATTTGGATGATGAAAAACAAAGAACAATATATCACAATCCAAGTACATTAACCAAATTGTGTCGTTTATGTAATTGTACCTCTACACGTCCGTGTAAAACAGTAATTCTGTCAGAAAGGCTGTTTGCCTTGACAATTTCACTTGCCTGGTTCAATTTTTTTTAACAAAACAACATTAAATTTAAGATTATCTTTTTTCTCTGAATGAATCAATGATAGTGAAAATATCATTAACAACATTATGGTAAACTGTTAGAAATTGTGAACATACCTGCAATGCTATCTCACTGGCATCCACTGCATAAACCTAGCAAAAATAAAGTCAATGTTGAGAAAGAAAATTACAACAATTTATTGCCAAAAAGTTGATTATGTTCTTAAAAAGTCTTAGAAGTTGAAACTTAAATCAATTTAAATATGTTCAATCGTCATTTCATGCTTAAACAGTCTTACTCGTTTTGCACCTGCTTGAGCACAAAATATTGAGAGGATGCCTGTGCCACAGCCAACGTCTACAACAACCTATGACACGAGTGATTCCAATAAATATTATGAGTTCAAAAAAAAACAAAAGAAACTAAAGAGAAGACGAACTTCATATCACCTACTACACGAAGATGATCATGAATTTCAAAAACTACACTCGCACCCAAATACCTTTGTTAATTTTTTAACTTGTAATTGATGTATTTTCTTATTTCAGCCAGTTGATAGTATATACTTGAAAATTTTGGTTCTAGAGAAGCACGTTTGTATCCTGATATATTCATAAATATGAGAAAGTTATAAGTGTAAGAGGTACGTGCATTTGTATGACCATGTCACTATGAAGGGTTTTAATACCTAAATAACCTTTTAAAGACATTGTGTGTAAGAGCAGGAATAACTGAGAAATTTATATGATAAGTCATGCTATTATAGGATAAAAGGTGAGCATATACAAGGAACATTTTAAATATCAAGTTGGGAGTTTTTGTCAAGTGTATCGTATATCCAACTAGAATATAAGCTATGGGCTATTTTTGCATGAGGTTGTGTAGATAAGTATGTTAGAGATGATATCTTTCTATTCTATTTCAAGTTTAAAGATCTAATGAACATAATTCTTTATATACACAATGCGCACACACAAAGATTACCAGATTACATATATCAAACTGAGTTATTCAACACATTGTCATTTTTAATATCCATTGCCAATATCATGAAACAAACTCTCATCCTAGAATCAATATTAAGGCTCATAATAACCTTGTACAAAAATTAATCAATAACAAAATCGAGACGGTGAATAAAAACAGCCAAAATGAAAGAACAAAACCTTCAGGCAAGAAAAAATTAACCCTTTATTGCAGAAGCTAAACTTAAAATATAATAAGGGTCAAAACATTTATTTATCAATAACAAAGGACAAAACTATAATTTAACCATACCCCAGATCATTCATTTACTTCTACCATTATACATTGTATAAAAGTCAAAAATCAAAATAGTAAACCTGAAAGTCAAACAAAATAATAAATGGCCAAACCAGAGTGTGGCTGTAAAAAAGTATGTCTGCATCGTTACTAAAATGAGGTTAGCGTATAAAATTGGCCAATGACCGATAACATTAAACCCCTATCCGTACCCTAGAACATAATATAAAACGGAGCTACGTGCCTCTTAGGCATTTTTAAACAAGCACCATATCCTTTAGTTAAAATATACCATATTGAAGGGAACTCCTACATTATGCAAATTAAAATGTTATTTGAACAGCTTAAATTGTTCAGTATAAATTTAATACAATATATTTCCTTACTTTGCCTTCAATATGACTCCGATGTTGTAAAATGGCTGTCCTGTAAGTTTCAGTGCGCACACGATCCTGCAGCATAAGGACCAAGCAGAAAATTAGTTAGTGCTTGAAGAATCATAAATGAAATTGTAAACTCAAATACATAACCAAACTTAATAAAACTAACTGTAACAACATGCTGAAATTACCATACCTACAAAGTTAGCTTAAGTCCTAAAAAAGTATAAATACAACTTTTCATAATATGCTAATATTCCCTTGGTGTTCTGATCAAATAGCTCTTCGATTGTCACGTTGTATTTTGTGAATGGGGGGACATTTGATATATAATGATAGAAGATATGGTCTAACTTACTGTAACTGAGTACCACATTGTTGTTGTTCCAAATATGTTGTCTCTGTGTTTTTTATATTTATGTGCATCCTGTGATATGGTCAGATCTCCAAAAAAAATTCACTCCCAGGTTCAATCATGTAAAAATAAATTATACATTGTAGAACTGTTTTCAAATTTAAAACTGAGTTCTGGAAATCTTATGTTGACAAGTTCGTAATCTTTTGTAGGCAAAGAATATAAACTTGTCATAGTACTTATAAATTTCTCTCAACAATATATATTTTAAATAAATAAAGTTATCAGTACATGGTTATAATTTCACAGCCAAACTTTTCTTTCAATTTCGTTCAGATTATATCCATTCCATCATATTCCTTAACTTTGATCAAATGGCTAACATATGTGATAAGTTTAAACAAGAGAGTGCAAGGAAGAGGAACAATTTAACAAGTAGTTATAATACCATCAATGATCAATTTATTCAAATTGACAAGAATAATACCCTACTATACAATCACAAAATTATGAATATGTTACTCCCCAAGAAAATGTATATCAGTATATCTACAATTATCATTTCATGAGTTCATCAATCTATCAATTTGACACAAACGGCCACATTAACCTAGTTCCTGACTTCTTATTCATTTCTGCGTGTATTAATTTAGTTTATTTACAAATCAAATTAAAACTAGGGTTATGAAAGTAATAATACAAACACAGCCTAAAATCACACAATGCAGGTCAATACATCACAATACAACACTAGAATCAAAACAACACGAGATCGTTTAATGTCGCATCAGTACCTTGATCATCTCTTCATGAATTCCGACATGAGAGTACGACTGGAAGTACGCCTTATCAAAATCCGTACACGGAGGCGCCTGTACTTCATGACGTCCGCCGGAAACCCTACGGGACCAGCCGCCGGTGTGGTGGGACCTCCGGTGCTTGAAATGATCCGTCGTCGCCGCGCCGCCGCTGCCTCCGCCGTTGTGGTGGTGGCCGTTACTGTTACTGGCGGCGGGTGGTGATTTGGACGTCTCTTCCATATCTCTCTACTGCTTCTCTGTTCTGCGTTTCTCCTAAACGGTTTCCACCAGTGAGTCAGTGACTGATTGTACCGAGTTGGGGAAAGCGCTTGGGCTTAACTTGCTTGTAATGAGATGTATTATTATGAGTTGCAGCGATCTATCACTATAATTATATTAAAAATTTATATTTTTTAATTAAATAATATTTTTTATATTTTTATTATTGAGTAAATTATATGACTATTCTTTTTGGTTATGTTAAAATTTATTATTTAATTCTTAAATTTTAATTTTTTTGAATATAGTCCCTGATATTTTTTTCTCTTTCATGATTTCTAAATCAGTTAGTCAACGGCTAGTGATTTTAAATATTGTCACAATTAACATTTTACTCGTATTAATCATCTATTTAATTTAACTTTTAAACTAAAGTATTATTTTTATTAAAGAAAGTTTTATAATTTTGTTTTTTTAACTTATTTATTTTTTTAGTATTTTTATTATTTCATTATTAATTTGTTTATTATTGAATAAAATACGTTTTAGATACACAAATAAAATGTTTAAAAGCATGTCTTCTGAAATGTTTGGTTTTTAAACCGTTTATTTTCTAAAAGACATTCTTAAAACCATTTAATTTTTAAACGTCTTTTTAACTAGCTGGTTTTATAAGTTTTTTTTTTAAATCATTCATTTTTTGAAACATATTTTAAACAAAAATTTCTCACAATTTTAAACATCTTTTTTAAACCAATTCAGTTTTAAACGTCTTTTTTAATATTTTTTAAACCATTCAATAAACATATATTTTTAAAAATAATATCGAGAAAATAAATAATTTTAGAAATTACACTTAAAAAACCAAATGATTTTAAGAAAGACAATATTTTTAAAAATACCTTTAAAAATAGAAAAGGTTTAAGAAAGACGTTTAAAAGTCAAAAGGTTTACAAAAAAATTTATAAACCAAACATTAAAAAAGAAGACTTTTTTAAAAATATTTTTTATTTTTGGATTAAATAATAAACATATTTATAATAAAAAAATTAAAATAAAATATAAATTACATTAATGATCCCTACAAGTAAAATAGTCATTTTAAAAAATTAACATTACTAACTGAACTAACAAAGTAGGGACCATTGATAAAAATAAATATAAGATTAGGGACTGTATTCATAATTTTAAAATTTTAAGGATCAAATCCAAAATTTTGACTAAACCATAGGGACCATCTGTGTAATTTACTTATTATTTTTTTATCTCTCATCCACTCACAACCACTTTTAAAAGTATTAAAAAATTTATGAGGGGTACCGTGATTTCCCAAATTCCCCAAATATGGAGAATCACGGTACAACCCCCATAAATTTTCTTTCTCCTTCACCAGTGGCGGAGCTTGAACCACGGTTTAGGGGGGCGGGGGCGAAAGTAAACTATTTTAGGGGGGAACACTATATTTATTAAAAAAATTCCACTACCGGACCGAAAATTTACATTTTCGAGCTGAAAATTAACACTACTGACGGAAAAAAAGAGGGGGGGCGGCCGCCCACTCCCCCCCTCCCCCCCTCCCCTTCACTCACAATCATCCCCTATAATTAGAACACCCACTCACATAAAAATAAGGAACGAGATGTGAATGCTCTTATGCTCTTAACAACACGGGATCCTTCTGTTTGAGTTTAGGTTATTGACCATTTGATCATGTGTTTTAAAAATTAAAAAATCTAGTTTAGTGATTCACTGGTTGGACCGATGAAAAGTAGATAGTAATATAGACTCCAATTACTTTAAAGTTACCAAAATATATATAAATATACAATTATCATTATAACTAATCTTAGAGAAAATAAAATTAATACTATTAATTTGTGTTTGTTTTTACACACTTCTCCAAGCATTATGCTTTTGAATTTTTGAAGGTCTTCACTATTTGTTTCCATTCTAACAGTCACATCTATTGTTATTGTTTGATAAAGTTAATACCAATTCATTCTTAATATTGGTATCTCCCTCCTAACAGCATCAGCTCTTGTTGAGATGTGATCTAGTCTTCACATAGTCTGCTCCTTCTAAGTTGACTTAGCATTCTCCACTTCATACATTATTTTTTTAGAATTGAAAATCATTACTATAATGAACAACTTCGTATATACAAATAAAAATTTATTAATATCACACGCATCTAAACAAAAAAAAAAATCAATATTAGGTACAGTTATTTCAAATACTTAAAATTTTATGTTTTGTCCATTATAATGCATCCATCTATAATAGTATCATTGTAACATTTTTTATCTTGCGCTTCAAAACGCTCACAACCAAAAATCTTAAATACTTATGCAACAAAAAGCTCCTTTTCTATACTAATGTTGTCTCTCATGCGCTCGTACACGCAACAGACTGATTGAATCGAGGCTCAAGTAAACGCACATTGTCCGACCATCACGTTTTTACAATTAGAACCTTTTTTTAATTAACAAAGTTGCTATTTGTTTGGGAAATCTGAAAAAACCGATTATGCATAAGGGTTAAACAACCACAATTTACCTCAAGACACCCGATTAACACTTGCACATTAATTTGACCCGAAACAATTTCAACAACACCCCAATCAAATATAACTCACATAAGGCGAGAACCAAATTTCAACAATAACAGAACCAAATAAAATTCATATCAACGATTAGTTAAAAAGGATCACATGTCAATACTTGTTTGTTAAGATCCATCTAGCATAACACATTAAGGTATAAACAAACCAGGTTACCTCAAAAGAAGAATTATTAAGCTCAGACCTGGCTATTTGGTCACCATGACTACAACACAGGTTGCAAGTGGAGAACATTACACTTGTCGTCCTTGATTATGCCATGACAAGCAACCATCTCCACCACAATCATCATAGCAATGTTTACAAGAAATGGGTTCCACAATCATGACAGAGTCGGGGTGACGTCTCTGGCGGATGAAAGCACACCGTAATTGGCGTACCATAGCCACCATCATTAACAAAACATAAACAGGTCAATAAAGGACCCTCAACGAGTTCAAATAATCCAACTAAAACCAACACAGTGACACAAGTCTCACACAACGGGTCGTCGTCATCATCGAACTATGAACACCGACACATGCACCACCATCGCATACCAAAAACAAAATATTAGAGTTCAAGGTCGCCTTACCCATTATCACGGGCAACAACTTGCACGGTAAAAATTAAGATTAAGATCAAAAATACCCAATAGAAAACCTCAAGCAACGGAAAAACAATAATCGTGAAAAACCCACAGATGCAACAGTCGTTTAGGATTAAGTGTAACCCCCAAAAAAGGTGAAGAGGAAGAAACTGAAAAGGCAAAGTGAAGAGAGAGTGCTTTATGCACTTGTACAACCGCCTCCACGAATGAAAAGATTAAAACTCCCGTGGCCAAAATGGAAGAACCCAAGAGACAAACTATACATTTACTTGCTTTATTAACATATCGGTTAAGTTAATTATTTTTATGTGGCAGTTTACTAATATTTAAGTTTTAATGGTGCTTGAAATTATAATATATTGATCACATAAATCAAGTGTATAGCTTGCAACTTTTTTTAGATTGTTAGTGGTTCATTAGTATTATCTGAATCTTGAAAATGTATTTTCAAAGTTAATAAATTTCTAGAAAAACAAAACAATGATTTAAATACATGTAAAATGTAGAGAAGACAATTATGTAACATGTGTAGTATGATGATTTCTATTTAGACATAGTCTACTCACATGTGGTTAAAAGATACATGTAGCCTTGTTAGTATAGATGATTTGGTCATAAAATTTTAGTGTAAGAAGTAAGTCCAGTTTAAGAAAACAAGGATAATTGTATAGACAAATGCATTACTAGGGTTTGTAGGGTATTAGCAAAATGCCATTTGTAACTTCCAAAATAAAGTTTTCACATCAAAACAAATTTGATCATAAGTCATGCAAAATTCTCTTACAATGTTTAATCTGATTATAAAAACTATATGTTATTACAATAATAATCTATATTTTTACAAGGGATTGTATGAGAAAGATATAATCAATTATACATTTCTTTATTCTTCATATTTCTTTTTTAAAAAATGATATGCCCATAAGAAAACAATGATGATCACCAAATCATTTGATCTGGTGAATCTTGCCAGCAAAACATATGCACAGAAGAAAGAACCTGAAACAGCTGAGCCACACATCTAACTTTCTGGTATAGTATTCAATTGTCCCTGAGAAATGAGGTGCATTGTGTAAATCAAATTCACTAATCCAATTAGTAGACAAGTATATAATAAAACGTAAAAATCTATTTACCTGTGAATTTCGTCGTATCCGGATGTTCTCGTCAGTTTTTGGGTCATTCGCCAACGTATTGGAAGACAGGTATTTTTGGTTCCACCGCATATGTAAATTTCTTGAAGACGCAGAAGGTAACGTACGACATAGCCACGAGTCTGATGGTGATTTTGGCAGTGGTGGGGGTGCAGGGTGCTCAAAAACTCTAGTTTCAGAAGCCTTTAACTGTTTGTCACCCTTAATATCATCAAGCACTTCTGGTTCAACTTCAGTATCTTCATACTGTTTTGTTTCCAAATCAGGTTTTGATTCATCAGCAAAAATTTCAGACTTCAATGGTTCGTTGACATTGGATTGTGGCTTTACACATGATGGAATTGGACTTTCTTGTGGAGATTTGATGATTTGCATAGTATCCACATAAAGTGTCTTCTCGCTTATGGAATCGTGGCTGTCTATTTCTGTTTCATATGTGTTGTTGTCTGATAGTAATTCCTTAAAGCATACATTTTTTTTCCTTGAGCTTGAATCGCTTTGTTCAGAAACAGTAGATTGAAACGATCCACTGAGATCAACTGAAGTCCCACTTCCCTGCAGACGGTTGTACAGTTTTAATCCTTCTAGATTTGAGGTTTCAGTGGATTCGTTCTTCAAAACACTATTTAGTGATCTGTGCTTATATATAGCATTCCTGGCAGGCTAGAATCACAAGATCAAAATATTAATTAGAAACTATTAGTTCAACAATATAATCATGGGAAAAAGGATCAAGAAAGATACCTCACTATCAGTTTCTCTGAAAGAACTACTAGAAGACGAGCTTGCTTGAGTTCTTTTAGCAGGAGCAATCGGTAGTCTGGCCCTTACACACATTCCATGAACCGATTAACAGAGCAAAAACGTGGAAGCAATCCACAAAGTTTAGATGCTTTATTTCCATGTAAGTTGTAATCATACTCACCATCATCATTGTCGTCATCATCGTCTACTTCTTTATCATGAGTAACATCTTGCAAAAAGTTAGGTCCATATCTAAGCTTCATATTGTTATTATTATTATTATTATTATTATCAATATGAACTAGTTTCTTCACTTCTTGTGGCTTCTCTTTGATGACATTTTTCTTGAAAGTATGTTGAGGTAAATCCGAAGCCATTGCTTTTGCAGCAGGAAGAAAACGACCCATCATGAAATCCCTCATTTTCGGGTCAGCAGGAAGTGAGCCAGATGGTTTCAAATCCGACCCAAATCCACTTACACCACTAGCACTACAATTATAGAATGACGTCTCACCACGTGAAAGAGTATCAAGTGCATCCATATACGCTTCATCGTCATCTTCATCACCATCATCATCACCAACATTTCGGGAATCAAAACTTTCTTTCTTTGTTGATTCCATGCTTTCAGATTTGGTAATCTTCAAAGCATTGTTAACCGAATCATTCTTCACAGGTTCTAAAAACCTACCCGGTGGAAGCTTAGGAAGACCGGGAGGGCTTTCCATGGTTCGAACCTGCTCATCTTTCGGTCTTCCTGGACTGTGCTCCCACCCAAAAGGAACACTTCCTGTGTTCATCAAATCCTTTGATATCAATTCAGTTGTACAAGATTCTACTGAAGGTCTAACCGGAATGCAACTTTCATTTTTTCTATCAACATTTAGCGAGGATGCTCTTCGCCTTACAGACAGAAGTGGCCTGTTAATGTTCAAACCTTTGTTCTCCATTAAAACCAGCAACAGCTTGATTGAATCTGCTGCATTTACAGACAAATTCATCAAACAGAGGAATGATACATAGAAAACATGAAGTAAACATGAACTAAATGCCCCATTTCCAATCTTAGGGTTTGAGAGGCTAAACCCTAAATTTCTGTGATCATCACGTTTCCAACAGTTTATACTTAAATCAAGTGTTTAATCATCTATTCAAGCAATTAACATTCTTAAAACGAAATCATTAACCAAATACACGTATCCATTGATGTTTTAACTAACTTCAAATTGATGAAGAACATGTTGAATCCTTACATTCCACCCCTAATTTCTAAACAGAAGCAAAATCAATACTCAATAACCGATCAAACCGAAGAAATCAAGCACTAATGCATCATAGATGATGATAAACAAAGTAAAAGGTGTGTAATCGATGATTACCTTAAAACAGTTGACGAATTTGAGCTAATAAGCGATGAATACGATTGAATGAAGGGTTGATCATGGAGAAAAGAGGGGATAAACCAACTCGTACGTCTAATTTGTATGTTGCTTGTGGTAATTAATGGAATAAACACAATTTTCGTCAGTGGAATCTGAGGGAATTATGAGCAACTTGTGATGGTTGAAGATATGAAAATGATATTATAAGCATTGAATATTGGGTTTCGTTGGTTTTAACTGAAGTGAAGGTGTGTGCAGTTGACTTGGTGGTTTGTGTGTTCACTTGTTTCGGATCATGTGTTTGATTACGACATCAATGGCGGTGTGTGTGTGTGTGTTGGCGTGTGTGTGACAGAGATGAATAATGTGTTGCAGTCTCACCTGTGTGTTTTAATGGTAACAGATCTCTGCCTCTCTCATTTATGTTGGTCAAAAGAATCCCGTTGGAATTTATTAATTTCTTCCTAAGAAAAAGTATTATACAAATTAAAAATTAACTGTTGAAATCTAGATAAAAAGATCGAGATTACACGCCGGATGTTGGCTTATTAACATAGGCGGAAGCAAAATATAACAATTGAATCCGTTGATTCATCACGAATACTAGTAACTACTTTTTTAATTATCATTGATTCACGAATAATACTAATAATCAGGGTTTTTACATACTAATACATTTTGTGATAGAGAGAAAAAATATTTTTTTTATAAACTCAAAAATTGATATTCTCTTATTGTTTACATGACTATAAAAAGTAAATCAAAAGTCGAATGGGCCACAAAACATAAACGGGTCAAAATCTGGACTAAAAATAAAGTCCAACAAAAAGTTTCGACTAGTCGCAAAATAACTTATAAAATAAACCGTTTAGGCCGTAACAATGACCCAAACCGCCTACGGCTATTTGTGAAAACATGCTCTTCGGTCCAACAGTCGTTTTGACTGATCGCAGGACCAAAACGAAGACTTTTAGCCCAAGTTATGACCATTTTCATGAAGCCTCTTTGGACAAACGATCTTGGACCTACAAAAACAAAATGGCTTGCTCCTCCACATTTATGCTCGCACCACTTACCCGCGATGATTTTACATTTTTCACGGGCTACACTTTCTCTTTTTTTCCTTCTTGTTATGTACCATTAACTGGTGTGTTTTACAAAAGATTTCTGAATCTCTCTCTCTTTTTAACATACTTCCTCTGTGTATTTTCTTCCAAGTCAGATTGCGAGCGCCATTCGAGATGATTATAGTAACTTTTCGATACTGGAACCTTGTTAAGTGCTTTTAAGACTTTAAGGTCTCAACATGCATGTTACGATCTTGATACACAGGTTGAGATCTCAACATTTTGATGCAAATTCGGATGAAGGTAATTGTCGGTTTTTATGACATGGTTATGATTTGTAAATCTTAATGTGTTGTCGTGTTCTAAAAATGGAAGTGTTATTATATTTTTTTAGCATACTCTGACAATTATAAAAAAAAAATTTACAATCCTAACTATTTTGTTGCGATTTTTGATGGTTACTTTGTTATAGTTTGAAAAGATGATGGTTATTATAGATATCAAATTTCGGTTTAAAATGTAAAATCATGATACTTTCTTTGACAGTAAATCAATATATAACTTTATCTGGAATAAATATAGACAAAAGTTCTAATTATAATATATAGGATTGCAAGATATTTAATGGTCTTATATTTAAACATAAAAAGAAAACTTTATATTTAAGAAAAGAAAGGACTAGCCGACAATTTGACATGGATAGAGGTGCCGTATGGAATGGGGAGATGAGGGGGCTGACAGTGGTGGGTCATTGGGTCAGGGTCGGGTCGGGTGAGTCAGGTGGGGTTTCTAATAAATTGTTATAACATCTTAAATATATTTAAAAAAGACTAATTTAATGTTGATTGTCTATTTCAAGGCAAATTTGATTTTTGTTGTTTTTGATTCAAGGCGACAAGCAAAGAACAGAAAGAAGGCAAATAAGGTTTCTCATTTTTGACTTAATACTAAGAGACGATTCTTACGGTTGAAGAATAACGGAAAGTCATGAGATAAGAATAGAGTAAAGGTGATATCAAGACATTTCAAAAAGTACATGACGGTTTAACTTTACCGTACTCAAAAAGAGTCATCCAATGTAAATATGAAATTGCCAAAATATAAGGTAGCCTTGAAAATTTTAATTTTCAAAGTTTAATTTTTAATAGAGTTATTTTAGTTCTAATTTATGTATCTTATTCTCAATTAATGTAAATTAAAGGACTTACCACCGAACACAAGTTGTTTCACATAAGACCATGAGTAATGGTTAATGCCCCTTAAGGGGCGTTTTCTGTCACATCAGCGTCAAATAAACATTATTTTTTTAACTAAAAACATAAGATAGTTGATGTCCCTTAATGTCCATTCAATCATCATTCAATCATTTTTTTTATTTTACAATTTTTTAAAATAAAATAAAAGATAATAAAAACTTAATACCTTATTATATTAATACTTAGAAAAAGATATATAATATTAATCAACAATAATAAAATATATAAACTAATCATCTTCAATTGTACGTCTCATCCAAGTATGCTCGACCAAATCCGCGGTTAGACAATTATGTGTTTCTCTGCTATGCATTGACGCCGGATTTTCTAATATTTGTTCCATACTTTTGACCGTTTGTGATTGCGTTTCTACATACGATGAATCATAATCCTGACAAATGGCATTTCCCTCGTCCTCCAAAATCATATCATGCATGATAATACTAACATACATAACGTCTCTTATTTTATCCTTAGTCCATAATGGACTTGGATTTTTCACAATATGTCATCGCGCCTGAAGAACACCGAAAGCCCTTTCAATATCTTTTCTTGCGGATTCTTGTACTTTTTTAAGATAAATTCGTTTTTCATCAATGGGCTCTCTAAACGATTTTACGATAATCGAATACTCCGAATAAATACCATCCGCCAAAAAATATCCGTGTGGGTACTCATTTCCATTCGCAAAAAATGAAGCCACGGGTGCGTTACCGGATATGTGATCCTCCAAGATTGGCTACTGTTCAGAAACATTGATGTCGTTGTTTGATCCTTCGACACAAAAAAACGCATGCCATATCCAGAGATTGTATGATGCAACGGCTTGAAGAATAATTGATGGTCCTTTCTGGTCTCCTCGTGTGTACTGACCTCGCCAAGCAGTTGGACAGTTAGACCACAACCAGTGTATGCAATCTATGCTGCCAATCATGCCAGGTAAACCCGTGCCTCTTCATGTACGTCATATATGCGTTGTAGATCATTCCATGTTGGCTTTCTTAAATAACGTTTACCGTAAAGTTTAAATAAATAAATTAGACAAGTAACAAATATTTACTTAAATTATATAAATAAATTATACCTTGACAATAATGTTCTAAAGCGTCTATTGATGTTTTATCTGCCATTCTTAAGTACTCGTCCCACATGTCAGTTGCGGTACCGTATGTCATCACACGTACTACAGTTGTACATGATGTGTGTAAAGTATATATAAATTTTTGATATAAAAATTCACACAATTTGTTTTAATAAACGATTATCACCTTTAGACTAACTACACATAATAGGCAAGCGCACCTATCATATAATAGTATAGCTTAAGGTAAGAACCGAGTATCGATCCGTGAAAACGATGGCTCCCAATACTAAATCATCATCACTATTAAGCGATCAATTGAGTTTGAATTTGTGAACATTGTAATTAACCAAAACGATTAGCAAATTAAACTAATAAATTAAGAAAGTAAAGACGAAGATACATAATCAATTAAATATATCACTTGGACTTTGATTCCACTTAGCATAGAATTAACAACTAGCACAAACTCGAGGTGAGACCATTTTTTACACATGATACATGGAAGTAGCCTAAACTCCCGTCAAGGATATCTAAACATATAACCATTAGGAAAGCTAGAACGAGAAACACATAATAGTCACCTAAAGTTATGCCATGAAGAACTAATAATACAATTATTTCAATGTTAAAGGTGAATTAGACTCCCGTTAGGGTTACCTATTCCATAAATTTTTGGAAAGTTAACACGATAAACACTTGATAACCACCTCAACTTGCGTAAAATAGACAAAAGTATGACAACCCTTCAACTCATGAACATCAAACCATGACTACAAAATCAATTCATAACCAATGACAAGAGAGATTCATGACATAAACCATGATTTTCTCAAACATAAGCATAAGGATGCATATTTACCCAATTTTACTAAACCCCCAACCTTCATTCATCATTCCTAGTCAAATGTTACAAAATTACATACAAAAGATGCAATCATATGCATAAATCTTGTAAGAACATGAGGTTTTTCAACATAACATGCTTACAACACCCACAAGGTTGAATATTTCATCAAACTAGAACAAATACACATAATCATTGAAGAATAATCAAGTTTTATCATAACATTGACATAAACAACACCAAGAATCATGTACAAGTTGTTAAATCATGCTAAGTTTCATCTAATCCAAGTGATAATAAAAGTTTAGCCCATAAGACTTACAAAAAACACACCCAAACTCAAGAACATGGAAAAACTCATAGTGGATTTAGAGGAATTCAAACCAATTTTAAGTGGAAATTGGGTGGGTGATGTTAGATCCTTCTTGAAAGTGTGAAATCTTCAATCATGGCCTTCAAAACTTCCAAAAACTCTTGAGAAATACTCAAAAACACCTAAGGGTTTGAGGGAGGTTAGAGTTTTGAAATAAATGAAAGTTATGTTGGAAATGAGGTGTAGTAGAGTTATAAACTCGTTTTCTGCCCGAATATGGCCATATTGAAGTGATATGATCATATTCAGCTTCAGAAATAAGCTATTTGGAATTTGGTAGCTTATATGGCCATATTCAACTTCAATATGGTCATATCAGAAGCATTTTTCCTCTTGAACTTGTTCAAATCTTGAGTTTTCTTCACAAAAATCACCGAATTTCATCCGATAACTACAAAATTCAAATAAAACACAAATAAGTGTCTAAAAGAATTTTGTATCAAAAATGACTTAAAATGCAAAGAAATATATATTGTAAATATGTATAATTGTTATCATATCAGTACACTTCTGTATACCTGTGAATCCAAGTAGTCCTCTTGCATCGAGTCTTTGTTGAAAATACCCATACTCTCACTCCAAATCGTGAGATATAAGTAAAAATAAATGTTTACTCATCCGGAAACGACGTCTAAAAACCTTAGGACCGTATAGAGGTTTATTACAAAAATAATCATTCATTAACCACTCGTTGGCTGCATGACGGTCCCGTTCGACTCCTTTTCTTTTCATGATCGGACGTGGAGGATGACTAACATTAGCCATAAACTCTGTCGTGAGATCGATCACACTTTTGATTGTCTCGTCGATCTCATATGAACCTGAAGACGTACTATCTTCACTAGTTGATGATGATGAATAACTTGTCATTTTTTTAAACGCTTTGAAAGAAACTTCTGAAATGAAGTGGTGTAAATTTTATAAGTATAGATTGAGTTTGGGTTTAGTTTTATAGGGTAAAAAACAAAAAATAATAAATAAAAGTTAATGTTCCTAAGGTACACTATCCAACGGCTAGTTTCTGGGAATTGTCAAAAAAGGTGGCGTTTTTATGGTGACGCCGGCCACCCTTAATGCCACCGTAACGCCGGAGGGTGCGGTGGCCTTGGCGTCATCTGGCGTGAAGCATAGGGCATAACTCCCACTACGGGAGGTCTAAAGGAAAAAAAATTACAAAATCACTCAAAACTGACTAGCCTAAATGGCACTATTTATAACACTTTCAAAATCATATAGATTTAATTAATGATGGTTTTGTTATTTACTTTTTCTACGGCTTTTATTATATTAAAAGAAAAATTAGCAAGAACTTATGCAATACAAGGATAAAGAGTTAATTTAATAAACAAAATTACATAAGAGTTCCATTCTAAATCTATTATTTTTTCTTTATAATTGATCCATAGAAAAGGAGTATCTTGATCTCGTACAAAATATTTAACAGGTCCGATAAATGATTGTTGAAAGTTCTTGCATTCCTTGACTTTCATAGACACCATAGAGTAGTCATAAAAAAAAGCATGAATGATGTTTTTGTTATGTTAGTATTTTTACTATTTTGAATAAAAGAATATGACTTTGAGCAGTTTTGGTAAAAGGATGAATGTATCCTTTCTTTTCGTACTTTTTAATTTTTTTGAGAAAAATGAGTCACCCTTCAAGAAACAAATCAGCGAAAATGAAAAAAAAAATAGAATATGCTAAATCAAATCATGTCAAGAGAGAAAAACTTAGAAAATTTTACACAAATTGTGTCATTTTCAATAACTACCATTCATAATTCTCGTTAAGTCACATAATGTGTATCTCACGTGATGAACCTTTACCCATTTTAGCATATATATAAAGATTAAAAAAGTTAAGTACTATAATTTAGAGTTGATTACATAAATGATATATGTGGTAAGGTCCGATTTCAAGTGTGGTTTTCATGTATCATTTATTATAAGTTTGCACACTAAGTGTGTTAAATTTTAATAAAATTCTCTTTGATCATGATGGAAGTTCACTATTTCCATTAAGTGGACATGAAATGACCACTATACCCATTTTAAAAGATAAAAAATATTAAAATGTAAGTAAAAATAAAATTCAATTTGTTACGGTAATATAAAAGGAAGATGTTCAACCAGGTACTGCCGCCGCCTCCACCCTCAACCCGCCACCATCGTCTCCTCCACCCTTAACCCACTATCGTCGCCGACTCCATCCTCAACCCTTTCTTCCCAATAGATCAACAAAGCCTTCTCCACCACAACCTGCCACCGCTGTTGTCTCCACCCTCAACCCGCCACCACCACCGCCTCCACCCTTAAGCTTTTTCTTCTCCATAAATCGAAAGATAAACCATTTTGCACCCTAACCTGCCACCACCACTTCCTCCATCCCTTACCCCGCCACCACTACTTCCAAGCATTGCTCCATTTCTCCATGCTAGTTGTTGTGACATCTAGTAATTTTCCGCAAACTCCGTTAGTCTCGTTAAGTCTTGCATACACTTGTCGCGAGCATACCTAGTTGTCATTGAACGTTGGTGACTTAATAACAAGTAACTATGATTATCAGATAATAATTTAATTAATAATGTTGATTATTAATTTGTAGTTATGTGATTTATGAATTTTAAATATTATTTATAGATTTTACCTTGTAACGTGACGATGTGTAATATTTAATTCATGTGTTTTGTTGTTAGTTGAAAGATATAATTATTATTGTTGATTAATAATGCTTGTGTTTTGTAATTAAAAACTTATTTAAAAAGTGTTAAAAATATTAGTTTTTATAAAATTTAATCAAGGAGGGTTAAGTTTGAAATCACCATAAAACTTAATATTACCAAAAATCAAAACCCTAACCCCCCAAACCCTCCCTGATCGGCCGAACATCTCCCAAGCATCCCCTCCCTTGCGATTTCAAGTTCTAGCATCAAGAGTACTCGATTTTGCTTGGATTTGATCATTACAACACGTTAGCAAGTTTAATTCTTGATTACTACAAGATTAAAAGGTTAGATTTTGATTAGTTTCATGGTTTTTGTCACTTGAAGAACCCTAGTTCGAAAATCATGTAGAAAAGTAGAAATTGATGATGGTTTGATGATGATATGATGTTAGATGTTATATGAATGTTAATCTATGTAGATTATGCAAGAAATCCATGGTTTTGTCATCTAGTTCATATATTGCCAAAATTGGAAACTTTTCTTCATGAGAATTCATGTTTTTTTGAATTGTTGATGTTAAATGGGTGATTATGATTGCTATGAACTAGATTAGGTATGTTATTGATGAAATTGGGTTGAAATTGATGAAAGGATAGATTTTGGATGTTACTTTCCCGAAAGGAAAACTTTATTTATATGAAATATGTGATTTTGTGATTTGATCATGATTGGGATGTTAGGAGCATGCTAGAGTGATCATGAATGATGTCTAATGTGTTAGATTATAATAATTGGGTCATTTGGTTAATTGATGAATCTATGGGGCAATCTAGGTTTTCTTGAAAAATGTGCAAGTGTACAGGTTATGTGTCATAATGAATTGTGATTGTTAATTATTATAATATTGATGTCTTGGTTGTATGAATTACATGTGGGATTATGATGATGAGTATCATACATGCTTGCGAATCTGAGGCCCCTACTTAGTAGGATTGGTAGGGTTTAGGGTGTGAAGTTGTGAGTGGCTTCACATGGCATGTAGTGCATGATTAGACTACATGTATGAATTATTAGTTGTGATGTAATTATGATTGTGTTGAGCATGTTGATTGTTTGAGATTCGTATGCCTTGTATGATAATATATGTGGGTATGATGATCTTGATAGAACTTAAGATTGACGATGTGACATACGTGAATAACTTGTATGATAACCATGTATGATGAATTTTTATACTTGATCAAACAAGATTTCAATTAACATGTCACCAACGGGTCAAACGGGTCAACTAGGTCAAATGAGTCTTTGTTTTGCAAAACCCTTGGGTCAACGTGTTTATTGAGCACTTAGGGTTGTTAAACTTTCTGGTTATACGTACTTATGTACTCACGTGTTCTAGGTAACCTTTGACGGGTTGTCTTTTCATTCATCGTAGCTTTGCATTATTCTGTTTGTTTGCGCACCAAGTGAGTTCATGTCCCACTTTTAAACACTCTTTTTTTGGGGGAGCTAGCATACTCTTTACTAACGCTTTATTATTGTAAGTTGTGTATAGTGTAACATAGTGTGTCATGCCTTGAAAGTCCTCACACTTTCTGATCGTTAATAATGGTAATTAGCGGGAAATTTTGGGTAGTACTACTGGGTCTGACAAGCCCCACCTGTGCGACTCGAGGTCAAACGGGTGCAATATTGTCCTAACACAAACTTGTCACGACCTTATATGTCATGACAGGAGGCAAACAAACGAAACACAGTCAGCTTCAATCGCGAAATCGCTATGGTTATTACTTATGAATATAGACTAGCTATCTATTTTAATGCACTTCTTATGTTTTACAATTGTTACTGATTATGTTAAACGCAAACTCTTGAACTCACCAACCGTTGTGTTGACTCTTTTAGTATGCTATTCTCAGGTCGAGGTTAGCAGCAGCTCCTAGTAGCACTCACGGGTCAGCATGCATTGGAATAAACATTGTTTTGCATTTGGGATTTAAATTTTAACATTCATTTTGTTTTAAATAATGGTTTGGCGCGTGTTTGCGCATTTTACATTTCGTTACTTTGGGTTTGACTTATTTACAAACGCTTCCGCACAGTTTTGAAGTTATAAACTCTGGTTTGTTTTAAATGTTTCATATAGTGTCGTTCTGAGTAACTTGTCACACCCCAACCTTAACGGCGGAAACGTCGAGATGTGAGGGTTAAGATTGTTCACAGCCACATAACACTACCATAAATTGTAAATATAAAAATTCATAAGTTGAAATAAACATTACAACCAAATGTCTCAACAAACAAAAATAAACGAAGTTCAACTTTCAAGTCTCAAGTTATTTTATTTATTTTTCCTAGGTCCAAATCCTAGGTGTAAGCATGCTTCAAAAGATAATCATCAACCTTGTGCATTTCCTGAAACATGTTAAAAATAAAAGGGTCAACTTTAAAAGTTGGTGAGTTTCCATGGGTTAAGCATACATATATATATATATATATATATATATAAAAGTTTACAAGTAGCAATTCATGTCAATGGTTACGAAATAAGCAAGTTTATAGATAACATATAGCTACAATCAAACCTTGACCAAGAATATCATTTACAAGTTTAACGATTAGCTAAGTGTACTTGGTTCCCATAGTGCTCAAGAATACGACACTAGGAGCCGGCAATAACCTCGGCTTTAGCACCAAATAGGCTTGTCAGGCCCATAGATCTATGACGTCGCCAGGCTAGCAATAGTTAATGATTGTCAACATATAATATTCATCATATGAAGCTCACAATATTACAAATAACCATGACAAAGTTTATAAATGAATTGCTCGTGCATTTACAAGTATCAAGATGTTTACAAGTGCAAGTTCATAAAGTTAACATGTTTCACCCCAAAAGGTGTGAAATAAAGTAAAAAGGGGCATGGAAAACTCACATTATATATAAGATGATAACAAGGAATTAAACGGTGCTCCAACGATTCCTTTTACAAGATACCTAACGTATATATTTCAAGATTAAGGTTAAAGGTAATATTAACGATTAAACGCGAACTAGGTTTTCAATAGGAATTTGGGGTTTTTATAAATAAGTAAGGTTATCTATTGAAATCATATATATATTTTAATCCAATGAAAGAAATATACCATTTAGGTAAGGTAATATGGAGAAAAGAAATTAAATTCTTTATAATAACTTGTAAAGTTTAAATATAAGCTGCAAATAAATTTTTATAATTATTTGAAATAAACATGATTAACGTATTGGCCAATAATAATTTATTAATTTAAACTATTATTTAAAGTCTATTTTATAAAAATAATCTAAGTATGACATTTGTAAAAAAAAAAAAAAAAAAAAAAAAAAAAAAAACGTTTTATATAAAATATTAAAATATTTAAATAAAAACATTTACAGAAATTAATTATGCGACTTTAAAAATAATTAAAGTTTACAGAAATGATTTTTATAATTATTAAAGTATTTCTGTATTTAAATTTGTTAAGAAAAGGCTTTAAAAAAAATGATGTGGGTGCCCGGGTTCGAACCCGGGACCTCACAATTATGGGAAGTGATGTTTACCGTTAGGCTGGGTAGCCTATGTATGCTAAAAGCCGGCTTCCTTACTTTATAAACACAATCTCTGGAAAAACCCCAAATCGCATAAACCCTAGAATGATTTAGGACCAAATTGATCATCAAAACGATAACGATTACTGAAATGAACATGGGGCTTTGATTCCCCATGTAAATTCGAGTATATGTATATGTTTTATTTACCCGAATTGAAACGAAACCGATGTGCACGTATGAAGAACAAGTCGCGACTGTGGTGAAAGTGATTCAGGTTGTAATCGTTGATATTATCCAAATTAGTTGCACCGGAAGCTTCCAATGGTCACAATGATCAAAAGCCCTCTGTCAAATTCTATTAAGATCGCTCGGAAGTTGACGAACACCTCGGTTGGTGGTCGCGATGAAAGGTGTGAATTGTTCGAGAGATTCAAGTGTGTTTCAGGTGAAATTGAGTTCGATAATAGCTTAGGATTAGTTAAACGTTCGATTATGATTCATTTAATTTGATTATTATTGAATTTTAATGTTCGAACGGCTCCACGATTAATGGCATCGGTTACACGAGTTGTTTGGGTTCATAACCGATATTTCAACCCAATTAAAGTACATAACCGTGTTCGATTCGTGTTCACAAACCGGTTAGACTGGTTTGCAGTCGAAATTTGAACAGTTTAGGGCCGTTTTGAGGCTCGCCGGAGTCGATCGGAGTTTGGCCGGAAAGTGGTCGCCGGAAATACGGGGAAAGATGCGGGAGGGGGTTTGGGTTTTGATTAATTGCAGTTTTAGTCCCTGCAGTTTTCGAATTAATATTTTATGCTTAAAACTTTCATTTAAAGTTTCAAATTTGTCACAAATACCCCCTGAACTTAATTAACCTTTATGTTTTAAATGTTTTTATAACTTATTAAATGTTTAACTTTTATAAATTATTGATTTTTATTATAATTATTATTTTTTTATTTAATTTTGACTATTATTATTATTATTATTATTTTAATAAATTAATTTATTAACTTCAAAATTAACTTCAAAATTTCATAAATGACATAAATGGTCCTTACAAGAACATAACAGGGTTAACTATAATTAACGAAAACACGAAAGGTTACAGTCTCCCCAACTTTTAAGAATTTCGTCCCGAAATTAAGAATGAACTAGACGAACAAATACGGGTATTTCATCTTCATATGCTCCTCACGCTCCCAAGTAAACTCAGGTCCACGCTTATTTTCCCAACGAACCTTGACGATTGGGGTAGTAGTGGTCCTAGTCTTCTTCATAATACGGTCCATGACTTCAACGGGTTTCTCAACAAAATGTAATGACTCGTCGATCTGGATGTCATCTAATGGGACATACAGACTTTCATCAGCCAAACATTTTCTCAAATTTGAGACATGGAAAACAGGATGAACCCCGCTAAGATCGGAAGGTAGTTCCAGTTTATAAGCCACTTTCCCAATCCTTTTCAGGATCTTGAAAGGTCCTACAAATCGTGGAGCTAATTTACCCTTCTTCCCAAAGCGAACGACTCCCTTCCATGGTGAGACTTAAGAAGAACCATATCCCCAACTTGGAATTCCAACGGCTTGCGTCGTTTATCGGCATAACTTTTTTGTCGACTTCTAGCCACTTCAAGGTTCTTGCGAATCATGGAAACTTTATCGGTTGTTTCTTGTATGAGCTCAGGACCAGTGATGAAATTTTCACCAATGTCAGTCCAGCAGATCGGGGAACGACATTTACGACCATAAAGTGCTTCAAAAGGTGCCATTTTGATACTCGAGTGGTAACTATTATTATACGAAAATTCCGCGAGAGGTAAATGCGTATCCCAGTCACCACCAAAGTCAAGGACACAAAGACGTAGCAAATCCTCTAGGGTTTGGATGGTTCGCTCGGTTTGACCGTCCGTTTGAGGATGGTAAGCCGTGCTTAAATCCAGTTGAGTACCCAAAAGTTCTTGCATAGACGACCAAAAGTGCGAAGTGAAACGAGCGTCTCGGTCGGATATGATATGCAAAGGTACGCCATGACGACTCACAATCTCATCAATGTATATACGAGCTAACCTTGACGTTTTGTAAGTGTCACGTATGGGTATGAAGTGTGCCGACTTGGTCAATCGGTCAACGATCACCCATATGCTATCATGACCACGAGAGGTGCGAGGTAATTTGGTTATGAAGTCCATGGATATGTGTTCCCATTTCCACATGGGAATCTCGGGTTGTTCAAGCAATCCACTAGGACGTTGATGTTCAGCTTTAACCTTTGTACACGTAAGACACTTAGCTACGTAAGTTGCTATGTCTTTCTTCATTCCAGGCCACCAGTATTGACCACGCAGATCCATATACATCTTATCGGAACCAGGATGAATTGAGTAACGAGTTTGATGAGCTTCATTCATGATAAAGGTACGAAGATTATCACGGTTTGGAACCCAAATTCGATTCAAGAAATACATCAACCCATTGGGTTTCGTTTCTAGTTGAGCTCGAAGGTTGTACTCCAATTCCTCTCCCATTTTTCCTCCTTCTTGAACCGCTTGTTGAGCCTCCATGATACAAGTCTCGATGTCATTCTCAATCCTCAAATTTTGTAGCAGCACCGTAGTCTCGTTAACATCCAGATGAATCTCAGTATCAAATTCTCCCAAGATATCAAACCATTGTCGTCGATCGCGAATTTCTTGAAACGAGACCATCTTATTATGAATCTTACGACTTAGTGCATCGGCTACGACATTTGCCTTTCCAGGGTGGTAACGAATGTCACAATCATAATCACTAATCAATTCAACCCAACGTCGTTGTCTGATGTTGAGATCCTTTTGATTGAAGACGTGCTGTAGGCTTTTGTGATCGGTGTAGACTATACATTGCGTCCCATAAAGGTAATGCCTCTAAATCTTTAAGGCAAAAACCACAGCACCAAGTTCAAGATCATGTGTCGTATAATTCACCTCATGGACCTTCAATTGTCTCGATGCATATGCTATGACCTTTCCTCGTTGCATGAGAACACAACCAAGGCCTTGTTTAGATGCATCACAATATACGGTGAAATCATCGTTTCCATCGGGAAGGGTCAAGATAGGAGCATTACACAACTTGTGTTTTAAGGCTTCAAAGGCTCCCTCTTGTTCAGACCCCCATTCGAATGGTTTATTCTTTTGGGTCAAGGAAGTAAGCGGTTTCGCGATTCGAGAGAAGTTGGCAATGAAACGTCGATAATACCCAGCAAGACCAAGGAAAGAACGAACCTCGGTTGGAGTTGTGGGAACACACCAATTTTTCACAGCTTCCACCTTTGCAGGGTCAACGTGAATTCCTTGACTATTCACCACGTGTCCTAGAAATTGGACCTCCTCAAGCCAAAATTCGCACTTTGAGAACTTTGCGTATAGTTGTTCTTTCTTCAATAGCTCAAGAACTTGTCGCAGGTGATGTTCGTGATCGGTTTTGGACTTGGAGTAGATAAGTATGTCGTCAATAAAGACAATCACGAACTTGTCTAGATACGGCTTGCATACTCGATTCATGAGATCCATAAAGACAGCAGGAGCATTCGTTAAACCAAAGGGCATCACCATGAACTCATAGTGTCCATATCGGGTACGGAACGCAGTTTTTGGGATATCATCATCATGAACTCGTAATTGATGATAGCCAGAATGTAAGTCAATCTTTGAGAAAATAGCAGCTCCTTGAAGTTGGTCAAAAAGATCATCGATGCGAGGAAGAGGGTAGCGGTTCTTGATGGTAAGTTTGTTAAGCTCACGATAATCGATGCACATACGAAATGATCCATCTTTCTTCTTCACGAACAAAATAGGTGCACCCCAAGGCGATGAGCTAGGTCGGATAAAGCCCTTGTCGGACAGTTCTTGAAGTTGACTAGCCAGCTCTTGCAATTCTGACGGTGCAAGTCGATATGGTGATTTAGCCACAGGGTTTGCTCCCGGAATTAAATCGATCTTAAACTCGACTTCACGCACGGGAGGTAAACCGCTAAGGTCATCGGGAAACACTTCAGGAAAGTCTCGTACAATCGGGACATCCTTAAGATCATTCCCTTTGACTTTCGTGTTGACCACGTAAGCCAAGAAAGCCATGTAATTCTTGCTTAGACATTTTCGGGCTTGAGTACACGACATGAGTTTGAGTCCTTTGGATGATTTTTCGCCGAATACTTTCAATGTATCCCCCGAAGGCAAAGGAATTCGAATGCACTTCTCGAAACAAATAATTTCAGCATGATGTTTGGCTAACCAATCCATGCCAATGATAACGTCAAAGCTTCCAAGTTTCATAGGAATAAGGTCGATAAAGAAATCATGCTCGTTTAGGCTCAAAATGCAATCACGAATAACGACATCAACGGTGATGGGTTCTCCATCGGCGACTTCGACAGTAAGAGGTCTTTCTAGTTTCGTATGTGGCTTAGCAAGTATAGGCTCAAATTCTATCGAGACAAAACTCTTATCGGCTCCAGAGTCAAACAGAACGTAGACATAAGAATTATTAATAAGGAACATACCTGTTCAGTTTTTAAAGACGTTTAACGATACAGGTAAAGCAACAAAAGAACTTGGATCATAAAGTTGGGGTTGGATTTGACATACCGTTCACCACATCGTTGTTTGCTTGTGCTTGGTTTGCATTGATGTTGAAGGCACGTCCTCGGGCTTGTGGTACGTTACCCGCAAGACGAGGGCATTGTGGGCGAAAATGACCAGGTTCCCCACAGTTGTAGCAAGCACGATTAGCAACTAACGCAGCATTGTTTGGTGCACGGTGACAAGTAGCCACCAAGTGTCCATACTTACCACACAGTGTACAGATACGGCACGGGGTATTACCCGCATGATGATACTTACAGACATTGCACAATGGTAGAGGACCAGCATAGGTTCTAGCAGCAGGTGCTTGTGTACCAGGAGCGGGTTGTCTTTGAGGTACCTTGGGTGTAGCCACAGCGAAATTACGCGCCGGTGTGAACTTGCGTTTCTTGTTGTTGTAAGACGGTTCATTCTTATTCTCCTTAGCTGCTTCAGGGACCGCCTTTTCAGTCTTTTTAGCCCCTTTGACAAACAAGGTGCCCGCTCGAATATGGTTTTCAGTGAGTTGAGTGGTGATGGTAATGGCATCTTCCAAAGTTGTGGGTCTACTTCCCACCACGGCATCTTGGATTTGAGGTGGCACCCCCTTGATGAACTTCTCAATGTTCCTAGGAACAGTGTCAACCATGTGAGGCAACAGATGCTCAACTCGTGATGCCTAGTTGAATAGGCCAAATGATCTCCACCATCTTGCTTGAGATTCCAAAACTCCTCCTCCAGCTTTTGCAACTCACTTCTCGGGCATAACTTTTGGATGGCAATGTTCTTGAATTCTTCCCAAGTGAGTGCCAACACAGCATCAGCACCACGATTCCTCTTCTCACTATTCCACCACGTAAGTGCTCTTTGTTGAAGAACACTTGTGGCATAACGGACTTTGAGTGCCTCGGGACACTCACAGTTGATGAAGGTGTTCTCCATGCTTTCAAACCACTCGAGAAGTCCAGTGGCTCCTTCCTTCCCACTAAAGCTAGTGGGTTTGCACGAGTTGAAGTGCTTAAACGTGCAGGGTTGGTTGTTTCTTCCTTGATTTGCACTATTCTCTCCTTGCCCATTGCCATTAGTGTTGTTACTAGCGTTGGTCATCAAGGTGCTACTCAGTTCGGCAACCATGGTCGGAATGACGGCAACCATTTGACGGGCAATCATGGCGGCTAATTTGCGGTCGGAGCTACCACGCTTTCCATGATGACGAGACATGCTGGATATAAAATAAGTTAGTCACAGAAATTTGGAGGTAGAAGATAGTAAATCAACAAAGATTTTTCAAGACTTGTAAAACACACATAGAATGATTCCATTTGGTACGCATTACCATTTGGAAACGTTGACACGTCAAGGTGAGTTAACTCGAATTTTCTTAGAAACTTGTGTATATTGACCATAGTTTATCACTCATCCTAGAAATCCCCAGGTAAGCATAACTAGTCCCACGGGATTTATGCGAAATGCTTACCTTAGCCCGAAGGCTTTTTGCCAGGAAATCCAGAATACAGGTGTCTATGTGTCACACAATATTTCTTTAGGTTCATGGAATTAAAACCTTGATGAGATTTTCATAGATTAGTCATAAAGTCTAAAGATTTGAACCTTTTGATATAAAGCTTACGTACCCACGTGTCATCGAGAATAAGTTTAAGATATTTCATCGTCGAGAGAATAAAGGATTAAGAATAAGTTTTAGAGAGGACAAGGCAACCAAGTTTCTCAATTATAAGGCAATCCTAACTAAAGGCATCAAGTTGCAATCAAGAGGCCCTCCTTAACAAGTAGCATTATGTAGCATGCAACAAGATATATTACAAGATCATAAAGATTTTTCTTATGAGGTTCATGCATCAACTATAGTCTAGGTCACCATTTCTAATAACCTAAATCCCTATAGTTATGGGCTCTGATACCAATCTGTCACACCCCAACCTTAACGGCGGAAACGTCGAGATGTGAGGGTTAAGATTGTTCACAGCCACATAACACTACCATAAATTGTAAATATAAAAATTCATAAGTTGAAATAAACATTACAACCAAATGTCTCAACAAACAAAAATAAACGAAGTTCAACTTTCAAGTCTCAAGTTATTTTATTTATTTTTCCTAGGTCCAAATCCTAGGTGTAAGCATGCTTCAAAAGATAATCATCAACCTTGTGCATTTCCTGAAACATGTTAAAAATAAAAGGGTCAACTTTAAAAGTTGGTGAGTTTCCATGGGTTAAGCATACATATATATATATATATATATATATAAAGTTTACAAGTAGCAATTCATGTCAATGGTTACGAAATAAGCAAGTTTATAGATAACATATAGCTACAATCAAACCTTGACCAAGAATATCATTTACAAGTTTAACGATTAGCTAAGTGTACTTGGTTCCCATAGTGCTCAAGAATACGACACTAGGAGCCGGCAATAACCTCGGCTTTAGCACCAAATAGGCTTGTCAGGCCCATAGATCTATGACGTCGCCAGGCTAGCAATAGTTAATGATTGTCAACATATAATATTCATCATATGAAGCTCACAATATTACAAATAACCATGACAAAGTTTATAAATGAATTGCTCGTGCATTTACAAGTATCAAGATGTTTACAAGTGCAAGTTCATAAAGTTAACATGTTTCACCCCAAAAGGTGTGAAATAAAGTAAAAAGGGGCATGGAAAACTCACATTATATATAAGATGATAACAAGGAATTAAACGGTGCTCCAACGATTCCTTTTACAAGATACCTAACGTATATATTTCAAGATTAAGGTTAAAGGTAATATTAACGATTAAACGCGAACTAGGGTTTCAATAGGAATTTGGGGTTTTTATAAATAAGTAAGGTTATCTATTGAAATCATATATATATTTTAATCCAATGAAAGAAATATACCATTTAGGTAAGGTAATATGGAGAAAAGAAATTAAATTCTTTATAATAACTTGTAAAGTTTAAATATAAGCTGCAAATAAATTTTTATAATTATTTGAAATAAACATGATTAACGTATTGGCCAATAATAATTTATTAATTTAAACTATTATTTAAAGTCTATTTTATAAAAATAATCTAAGTATGACATTTGTAAAAAAAAAAAAAAAAAAAAACGTTTTATATAAAATATTAAAATATTTAAATAAAAAATTTACAGAAATTAATTATGCGACTTTAAAAATAATTAAAGTTTACAGAAATGATTTTTATAATTATTAAAGTATTTCTGTATTTAAATTTGTTAAGAAAAGGCTTTAAAAAAAATGATGTGGGTGCCCGGGTTCGAACCCGGGACCTCACAATTGTGGGAAGTGATGTTTACCATTAGGCTGGGTAGCCTATGCCTGCTAAAAGCCGGCTTCCTTACTTTATAAACACAATCTCTGGAAAAACCCCAAATCGCATAAACCCTAGAATGATTTAGGACCAAATTGATCATCAAAACGATAACGATTACTGAAATGAACATGGGGCTTTGATTCCCCATGTAAATTCGAGTATATGTATATGTTTTATTTACCCGAATTGAAACGAAACCGATGTGCACGTATGAAGAACAAGTCGCGACTGTGGTGAAAGTGATTCAGGTTGTAATCGTTGATATTATCCAAATTAGTTGCACCGGAAGCTTCCAATGGTCACAATGATCAAAAGCCCTCTGTCAAATTCTATTAAGATCGCTCGGAAGTTGACGAACACCTCGGTTGGTGGTCGCGATGAAAGGTGTGAATTGTTCGAGAGATTCAAGTGTGTTTCAGGTGAAATTGAGTTCGATAATAGCTTAGGATTAGTTAAACGTTCGATTATGATTCATTTAATTTGATTATTATTGAATTTTAATGTTCGAACGGCTCCACGATTAATGGCATCGGTTACACGAGTTGTTTTCATAACCGATATTTCAACCCACAAACCGTGTTCGTTCGTGTTCACCGGTGTTATTCGTGTTCACAACCGGTTAGACTGGTTTGCAGTCGAAATTTGAACAGTTTAGGGCCGTTTTGAGGCTCGCCGGAGTCGATCGGAGTTTGGCCGGAAAGTGGTCGCCGGAAATACGGGGAAAGATGCGGGAGGGGGTTTGGGTTTTGATTAATTGCAGTTTTAGTCCCTGCAGTTTTCGAATTAATATTTTATGCTTAAAACTTTCATTTAAAGTTTCAAATTTGTCACAAATACCCCCTGAACTTAATTAACCTTTAAGTTTTAAATGTTTTTATAACTTATTAAATGTTTAACTTTTATAAATTATTGATTTTTATTATAATTATTATTTTTTTATTTAATTTTGACTATTATTATTATTATTATTATTATTTTTAATAAATTAATTTATTAACTTCAAAATTAACTTCAAAATTTCATAAATGACATAAATGGTCCTTACAAGAACATAACAGGGTTAACTATAATTAACGAAAACACGAAAGGTTACGTAACTAATGACTTAGATCCTAGTATGTTTACACGCCTCACGGTAAAACCTCGCACATGGAAATTGAGGGTGTAAAATAGATCGACCCCTTTTCCATTCAACAATCGATGAACTATATCTCTGTCTTAGGTCAAATAGGTGAGGAATTCTTTGAATCGGCGATGTAGTGAGTAGTGACGATGACAAATGGATATCGTTGAGCAAATGATGGTGTGGAGGCGGTGGTGACAATGTCTAACACTAGTTTCGGTGATCTCCTGCTCTAGCTCGACATGATAATCTTGTTCATCTTTGATGCTAGTTTCAGGCGGTGGCGTACCTTTCGAAGATGATGTGGTGGTTGCCGGTGGTAATGTTTTAAGAGCTTTTTTAATAATTTATAAATATATATATATATATATTTAAAACAAGGATAACTTGGATATTTTTAGAAAAGTTAACCTCCATCCAACTTGGGAACAAATTTGTTACAAATTCACAATTTTAGTATGCAAACTTGTAATAAATGATATTTAGAGACTAACATGAAAAACGACCTTACCACTTGGACCATTTATTTAATTAAATCTAAAATTTAAAAACCTAATCTCTATCAATTTAACAATCAGAGATGATAAAAGCTGCATCTCAAAAATACAAAAAACATTCGTCAAAGTCTTAAAAAATTACAACTCTACAAAATCAATATGTGAAAATCAAATAGTAAAAATTAAGGTAAAATGGCTGCATCTCACAATACAAAAACATTTATAAAGTTTTAAACAACTCCAATCAAAAAATTAATCCACATTTGAAAACCTCATAGAAAAAGTTAAGATAAAATAGTTATTTAACAAGTTAATTTGAGTTAAATCGATAAATATGTAATACAAATATTTTAAAAAAGAAAAGCATGTAATTAATTTCTAGGTCTAAGAAACTAGTAACTAATAGTCTTAAGATGAGAAATGTAGAAATCCCAAAAGAAAAGAGCCCAATGTAATTTTCAATGAACAAATTATATCCTTTGGGCTCACACCTTGGGTTTGAGCCATGCACCCAAAAAAGCCCAACCAGTAGCCCTGAATCCTGATGTTAGAAAACTTCTAAATACAAACGTCTCCGTACACTCTTCATCATCATCACACATTTGCAGATCAATCGACTTACAGAAAGAGAAACAGAATCACAGAGAAAGATGGTGGAAGCAGCAGTGAAAGCAGATGAATCAAAGGTAACCGATGCCACCAAAATCACTAATGTTCGATCGGAAGAAGAAGACGACGATCAGCCGGAAGAGGGGGAGATCGTCGGCGGCGGCGGCGGCGGCGGCGGCGACACTCTGTCGTCGTCTTCTTCAAGGCCCGGTACGGCCGTGGTTCAGCATCCGCTCGAGCACTCGTGGACGTTCTGGGTCGATACTCCCAGTGCTAAGGCGAAACAAACCTCTTGGGGGAGCTCCATGCGCCCCATCTACACTTTCTCTACAGTTGAAGAGTTCTGGAGGTAATTGGTTACGTTTATGTCGTTGATGTTATGCTTGATTTGTTATACTACGGAGGTAATTTGAAATTTGAGGTGGGATCGGTGTTTTTGGGAGGTTTTGAATTAGGGTTTTGATTTGATCTATTTGGGTGTTCGATTTTATTGGAGTTTGAATTGATTCTTTCGGGTGTGTATTTGTATGGAATTAGTAATCTCTGTTTTATATTGTCAAGAAAGAGTGAAGTTGAATTTGAGAACCATTACAGTGTATGAATTAGGGTTTCATGAGATTAATTCATGTTAGCTTCTTATATTGGTTTTCTGATTGAGGTTTGTGTGAATACTAAGGATACAAGCATTCGTATATGAACAAGGAAATTAAGAACCATATTATCATATATTATCATGCAGCGAGAGAATTCTTGAAGATATGTATATAATGGCAGTTTGATAGTCTAATTGTCTTAACTAGATACGAATGTCTGAAACCAAACCCTGCAGTCGGTGGTTAAAAAAAGCATAACGAACAATCAGGTTTTCAATTGGTTTCAGTTGTTCAGTACTTCAGTTATGCACTTATGCATAGTTGAATATGAAAATTCAGCTGCATGGTTTTTATGAACATTCACATCTAGATGTGTAAGAATTATAAACTGTATAATTGTTATATGTGTTGCATATGTATTTTATGAATCTGAATAAAAGAACCCTTAAAAATCTTATTATTCATTACACGGTATACAAATGCTCAAGGCTTAGAGAGTGAGCCATGGGCCTAGGCTCAAGTTGCTTAAAAGTGAGCGTTTTTTAAGCAAGATGCACAGTATAAGTAGGCCATTTTTAGGGGTTTTAGGCTGGTTTCAGGCTATTTTTGGATGTTCCGGACCAATTTTAGTCGTTTCAAACCTGTTCAGATCTGTTTTTAGTAGGAATTTGCATTGCACCTGTGCGCCTTGATGGATGCAAGGCGGTATGGCTGCGTTGGGCTGCGCCTAGGCACCTAGGCGAACGCCTTGTGTTCCTTTGACGACTATGAGAAGATATACCATATATATGAGTAATTTCATAAATATGTGAATAGAGTTTATGAATCTGTGTTCTAAAACTAATTTAGTATGATATTCTTTTTGTGTAATACTGCTGTACTGCATTGATTTATAGTCTTCATTTTTTATAAGGTTTAGGATAATCAGTCAGGTTCAAGTAATTCTAGTAATCTCCATGTGTGATGAGAATAAGGCTGCTGCATACCTGTTTTGCAGGTTCCTGCGAGCATAGAGCTTGATGGCTATTGGATAATTGGATGCTCTCTTATATTTTATATTTTTAAGCATGACATTTGATATGATATACTAATTATACTACAAAAATACATTATGTTTAATCCTACAAGTCTATGCTATCTTTTAATGCAGTGTTTACAACAATATACACCGACCAAGCAAGTTGGCCTCTAGTACTGACTTCTATTGCTTCAAAAATAAAATTGAGCCTAAGTGGGAGGACCCTGTGTGTGCTAATGGTGGAAAGTGGACCATGACCTTTACGAAGTTCAAGTCTGATACCTGTTGGCTGTATACGGTACTTCCCTAATGTCTTTTTCTTTCTATATTAAGGTCTTGCTACTTCATACTCTTTGTAACTTTTTTCCGTATGTTAACACTGTAGTTGCTAGCAATGATCGGGGAGCAGTTTGATCATGGTGATGATATATGTGGAGCAGTTGTAAATGTCAGAGCAAAGCAGGAAAAAATATCTTTGTGGACCAAGAACGCTGCTAATGAGAGTGCTCAGGTACTATATTATAAAAAGTGAATCGGTTTAGACTGCTAAGTCAACTAAAGTTTCAACAGTTATGCTTTATAGTTGACTGTAATATATATACGTGTGCTTTTAAATAGTTATGAAAATATGTTAATATTTGGCATTTTGTCATATAGTTAGTTACCTTTAGGGGTGTTCTTAAACCGGAGTGCGCACCCCAAATTACTTTGTATGGTCCGTCTGTATTGTCATTTCCGAAAACCATGGTTTGTGGTTGACTTAGAATTTTCATCAAAACCTGCCCAGACGAGGACCGTGCACCCTTAATTATCTTGTACTGTTCCTTTTATGAATCCTCGTAGCTCATATCAAAATATGTTGTATTTCATCTTGTGTGTTTAAAGTGATGCATGGCATGCGTTTTGGAAGTGATTATGTGATATGAAATAAGTAACGATAAATTCTGATTATATTAATATTAGATGTAAAACTACCAGAAATAATCATAATCAGCTTTGTTGCCACCACTCCCGAACTGATTATCCAAAACTGATTGTTTGACTCCGGAATAATCAGATACTTAGAATCGGTTTTACTATACCCAAACACTAGAAACTCATTATCTATAACTTGAAAAATGAAACATACATCACTTTTAAAACTCAATGCCAAACACCCACTTAATAAAACAAGTTTTTATATATTATCGCTTTCATATAAAGATACATTGGCGTTGTTGCAGGTACGCATTGGGAAACAGTGGAAGGAGTTCCTTGATCACAACGAAACGATAGGCTTCATATTTCATGTAAATCCCTCAATTTCTCGTGTTATCTGGTATTGTTTTTCCTTTCGACTTACATTTGCATTATGTTGCAGGAAGATGCGATGAAACTCGACAGAGCTGCTAAAAAAATACACAGTATGAGGTGCGTGCCTGTGTTCTTGTAGTAAAGTTTAGGGTGTAGGTAACTTGGACTGCAAGTAACCCTTGTTTCTACCATGGGGAATCTATTTCTATGCTGATGAATGTACTTGCCTGACAATCTGTTTTACTTTCTTAAAATGTTACTGTTATGATAGTATGTAGGTTTGTCATCATTTTCTTTGATGGTTCTATAATTGACGATGACATCAAAATCCCCTTACATCAATATGCTTTGTTCTCTAATAAAACATAGAATTCTTAGCGAGATGAATGACATTCTCATTATTGGTAAGAACATGCAGCGTTGTTGCTAGAAGCATGCTCTGCCCGAAACCTTTTAAACCGTAATGGGTCTATGTATCGCGCTGCCATTGTGACTGCCACTACCACCCCAAACTACACATGATTATTTCATTAACTAAAAACATCACAGTGATATAGATTTCAATATCATAAGATTTTACTTCTTTCATCAAACATCACAAGTGCCAAGGCTTTACTTTGAAGTTTTACAATCAATACAATACAATTGTCGCTAAAATTATATAATCACAAAAGTAAATAAATAAAAAGAATATTAATTTGAGAATAGCGCGCTTTTTCATCCGTAAAGGACAATGATAAAAAGAACTGAGTAACTGAAAGGATAATCGAGAATGCCTCCATTGTTTTCTGTAAGTTACATATAAAGCATGAAAATATTAGAACATCGCCTATTTCGTGCATATTTAACCAAAATTAATTATGATTCTGATACGTGACAAGATAAAATATTCAAATTATAATGTGTCATGTTACATTTGGTTTAACATATTTGAGAAACGAACGTTTAGTCAAATCGACTATTTCGGTAGAAGCTACATTAAAGACGTTTTGTTTGTGTGGTTTTTCTGAAGTAAATCATTATAACTACTTTTTTGTGCTATTTCATAACAAAATGGTGGTCGTAAATAGTCAGTTTGGCAGTGTTATTGCTTCAGATGTGCTATTTATATACAGTTATAAACCCTTCAAAACTTACCAGTGCATTATTTCTGCCTTCAAGCTCGATTTCCTTCCATGCAAATCTGCCCATGCATTTACAACCTTCTTAGTGTATAAGACTCTAGGGGTTAGCATGGATCAGGTTCAGTTATAGGCTAAAACCGAACCTATAACCAAGGTTGCGGTTTTTAAATTTTCATGACCGATCAACTTCGGCTGTATATAAATGGTTTGTTAATTGGGTTATCCAAAAAGATTTTTGAGTTAAGTCGGTTTGGTTAATCGGCTATCCGACGGCTTTGGTCATATCTAGTTGGATTCATTTTCATTTCAGTTAATAAATCCAATAATATTTTTGTGTCAAATTAAATATTAACAATTCTTGAAAGAAAGATCATTAGAGTGAAGATATAACTACCCCATGGCAAGCACAGTTAGTCCCCATGCAATAATAGCAGCAGAAGTCGCCCCGGGCTGGCTATCCGAATTCCAAGAACGTACATAGTAGAAACCAGCAATAGTCGACGCGACCCCAACAACACCCGCGATCAAAGCAAATATCACAAAGAACCCCGTAGCTGCATTTCCCATCGGGAAGTATACCGGTGAGAAATGAGCCGGTAACTCTAGCCCTGGACCTGTTTACAACAGATAAACAAACCCTATGACATTAAAGAAAACAAATAGTTAAAAATGTTTTTATAACTACAAGAACCCGATACCAGTATGTTCACAGCTATATCCCACCAATATCCTGTACAACCAACTAGATCACATAAAATGTATTTTTCCTTCAAAGGGGATTTAGGATTAAAAGAGACATATACCAATGATGAAACCATGATCAATGGCTCGGTTCATAGCCCAACCACCGAGGCCTAGAAGTGTGACATACATGGCGAAATTAAGGATCATAAGGAGCGATGCAGTCGATCTCATATCGTTACCAGCCATTTTTGTTGGCTGCAAGGATGTAAACCTTGGTGTGTTTGTTGTTTGTTAAGATAAAGATGCGATGTTTGGTTTTACGGATGTATATAATTATATAAACATGTTGTGTTGTGATTCTTTTCTTGTTAAAGGTGGTTGCTTTGGGTGTAAAGGTGATAGTATTAGAGTTTCATCGAGTTCAAGGCAAGGTACTTGAAGATTCTTGTCACTTCTAATATTCTTGGTTAACACTTTGCTCAACATCTTTTAGAACTAACATTTTTCACGTAAACCTTATAATACATATTACTATAGAGTATAAACAAGTTGAGCTGCTCATTAGTCATTTTTAGATTAACTTGCTAAAAGATCGAACCACACTTTTAGCTCAAGATTTAGTTTATAAATTCATAGGGCTCCAAGCTTTTAACGAGTGTCAAACACAAATTTTCCTAAAATTATTGCATCAATATGGGCTCCAAACATTAATTAACCACTACACTTGATTTAAAAAGAGTTTTAGTGAAATGATTTTTATCTACATGATATTTAGGTGACATTTTAATTAAACAACCATTACATATAGTCTAAACTAATATGCTGACTTTTGGAAGTGAAACATATATAAAAGCAAAATTCTGGAAATGAAAAAAAAGGTAAATAAAACAGATAGGATAAGAACACGGGGCTGCTGATGTATGCATACAAGATCTGCGTCACATCTTACGTGATACTGATAATTATTGTGACACCATAGTAGCTATAAAAGATATAATTAAGTAACATCTATTATCCGAAGCAGAATCACACATTTGTCATACAGAAAAAAAATAATTAAGTAATTCTGCCATTGAAACTTAAAAGTTGGGTTGTTTGTTATTGTTAACTTCAGCTGTTGTAGTTGCGTAAATGTCCAGCTCAATGCTGAAACTTGAAACTTGCAGGCTCGTTGAGGGTGGAAACATTTAACTATATTGAAAATTTGAGCCTCAAGAAGGTGTAGAGGTGCACAACTAAACACGAACGGATATAGAAACTAGTTTGGGTGAGACTAGCTTGATTTTGATATGATCCATTGGTTTGAAACCGATTTGAGCATACATTACTATTAGGTGAAATTTGAAACCATCCATAGCCACTTCCATAAGAACTGTTCAATCAATAAGGCATTAAAATTATCTATATTAACCGTCTAAACATTAGTTCTAAGTCTTTTCTCTGGAGTTCAAATATCATTGAAATCATAAAAAATACAATAAATACCTAGATGCGAACCCACAAATTAACATATAAAATCCCTAAGTTTTATCTTCTTCGTTTCCTCTTGCGAAACATACAAATACACATTAACCATAAAGCATCTAATTTTGACACACATCCATTCCCCTTCAACGATAAGAATATTATCAATATACTTTTTTGCAAAAATCGATGGGGTACGTATGGACAAAATACCATCCGATTTGCCTTAGCATTTTATGAGGCAAAATCAAACTATGCATTCCCCCAAACAGATCTAAGACGCACCAATTCAATACAAGTCATTCTAGTTTCTTGCAACCCTAAAAATTTTATCCTTCAAATGATAAAGTATTTATTCCATCAGGCTTTTCACTTTTTAAGAAACCTGATCTTCAACATATCCATCATCATTGTTGTCAATCATCCTCATCCTCATAATTCATATCCTCCTTCTCACCGCCCACCAACTATTCCTCATCTGTTTCAACATCTACGCAATCATTACGACTTATTGACGAAGACACAGAGATACTTCTTTCACCTCCACCTTATACGAGTGTCATTGATGGACACTCACTCCTGGAATTTTTTTTAAAATGGGTGTTTTAGGGGGTATTTGTTGACAAGAGGGGTTATTCTCGGAGGCTTTTCACTTTAAGGGAACCCGCCCATGGCAGGAGCGGGTTTGTGGCTCGGTCAAACACCTCTCCCGAACACAACATGGGTTGTCACATCCTTTACAGAACCCACCCCTGCCATGGGCGGGTTCTCAACGCCTGTGGTCAGTGTGTGCATGTGAGTGCAGTGTGTGCATGTGAGTGTGTGTGCATGCATGTGAGTGTGTGTGCCCGACATGTCATTAACCAATAAGAACTCGCCTTGGGAAGGGCGGGTTCTCAACCCCTTTTTTCAACCCCACAATTCACCTACCAAGCATACACACGATGGTTATTTAAATCACATAATTTTCAATCCATCTGCTTGCTTACTTATTCTCTATCTTTCGATATTTTTTCAATCCTCACTATCTTTCAATATAAGTTTCTCTGTAATTTCATACTTTATTTCCAAAAAAAATGAGCTGGAGAATTACATCAGGTCCACTAAATAACGATTTGTTATTTTTAAGTGGTCAACATAGAGCTGATTATAATTTTCGCGATCCAGAAAGCGACGAAGGAATTTTACGTGTTAGACGAGGTGATAAAGCTTTTGGGATTACATTGATGAAGAACCTATCCCTGATAATATTATGAGGTATATACGGTTGGCTGGTTTTGCGGGTGTGATCTAGTGTGGTTATCGCAAATTTGACCGTGCTCTTATCTCGGCTTTGGTGGAAAGATGGAGGCCGGAGACACACACATTTCATTTACCGGTTGGAGAAACTACGATAACCCTTCAAGATGTACAAGTTTTATGGGGTTTGCGGTTGAAGGTGATGTTGTTTCTGGCACTGATTATGCTATGAGTGCATTTGAAATTATAATGAGGTTTGAGTATTTAACCGGCTGTACACTCGCTACAAGTGCTGTAAGTGGTTATAAGTTAAACCTAAGGTTTATTTTAGATGAAATAATAAAACCATTCCCTAATAATGCCACAGATTTTCAATTCATCCAACGAGCTAGATTAATTATATTTTTATGATTGGTGCCACTTTATTTGCTGACACTTCCAGCAACTGGGTGCATATAAATTATTTAAGTCATATTGAAAATTTAAATAACTGTGGTAGACTTAGTTGGGCAAGTGCGGTTTAGCATCTTTGTATAGGCAATTATGTAAGGCAACGAGTGTCATAAATCGAGAGGTTGGTGGGCCTTTATTCTTGTTGCAATTATGGGCATTGGAAAGATTACCTTCTATGTGTCCCCTGAATACTCGATCGATGATTTCAGATTACCATATGGTGCAAGGTATGTTAAAAAAACTTATAAATTAACAATTTTTTAGTAATCTTATATTTTTCTAATTAACCGGGCATATTTGAAAACTTTATTACAGATGGACGGTGTGAACATAGTTATGTAAACACTACTCCGCACTGTTTGAGTGCGTATCGATCTCAGCTGCATTCATTAAGCAAGGCCACTGTATTATATTAATCTAATATTATTTTGTATAAATTAACATTGTGAAAACATATTAATTCATATTTTTATATCAGTTTAATTGGAGGCCTTATGATAATATCATCCACGTCTACCTGATATCTGCACAAGTGGATATCAAAGCTGGAGAAGTGACACATACCTTATATGTTGGGAAATTGTTGAGCCTCACATATCAAGTAGGGTTTTAAGATAGTTTGGAATGTTTCAACCAATCCCTACAAGTGTGTTACCAACCTGGGAGCAACACACAAATCTACATTCGATGCTCGTAGAGGTGGTAAAAATAAAGACTAGATACAACATCATAATATCTTTGTTCAAGCATGGGCGTCTCGACATAATTCAATTGTGAATGAGGAATACAGTGATTCGCCAATTGCTTCTGAAGCATACATGAGGTGGTATTTAGAGCGTACTGTTATGTATACAACAAACCCGACTCATCAAGACACGAACCCTCATGGCTTCCAAAATGATGGACAAAGATTGAGAATGATGGTATTATATTATTAATTTATTTGTTATAATGATTATTTAATTATTATTATCATTATTATTATTATATTAAAATTAAACTTTCAAAATGTTATTTATAGATGGATGGGATGAGTCAGTTTTATCAAAGACCAGGGGATGAATCGGGAAGGAATATGGCGAGCCGTTATATGGAATTTGCACATGCAAACCATATAAGTTATCTACCAACGCATGTGACACAGAATGTTAATGATACTCAACTTCCTCCTGTCACACAACGTTTACATAGAAGGGGTAGAGGACGAGGGCGGGTTGGTCGACAAGTTGTTGATGATAATGTGAGCAACAGAATATGACTGAACAAAGAGCTTCCACGAAACAACAGTTTAACTCCCCTTTTTTAAGCCAAATGGGTAACCAAGATTTTTTTTTACGGTGGAACCTCAACTACTCAGTTTCCACAATTTAGTCAAATGAGTACCAGAATTTTGAAGAAGGGGGCCGTCAAATCCTTATCAAAGCCCTAATACTACTTATGAACAATCGTTTCATCATTCCCCCGCTACCTTATTACCCTCAATTTCAAGTGATAGCTCAATCAGTTGACCGGTTTTTTAATGCATCTCCTCCTTGCTCATTCGACTTAAATGATGAAGCAACAAATGATAATGATGACACTCGTTAGATGTTATTTCATTTATATTTTTAGTGATGTATTTTTACCTTTTTAATTATGTAATTTTTCATACTTTCATTTATAGAATGCAATTTTATCATAAAATACAAACATAAAATACAATATTATTAGAATAAGCATCCAAAAACTAACAAGTAGTATAATAAACTAACAAGTAAATCAGTAATACAACAAAGAAGGTCACTTGTGGGTCTTGCGTTTGACTATCTTTTCTATGAACCATTCAGGGTAACTATATGTATAACGATACTGATAAAACTCTTTTGCCATATAGCGTCGATATTTTGCACACGTGTCTTTAAAACTTCCCTCCATACTTAAGGTTTTTCCTTGAACTAGCTTTTGCATTAACATACAAACAAAAACCCTGAATTACCATTAAGGTCACCCCCGTCTTTGGGCAAATACTCCTCAGTAGTTGTGAAAGGCATGTCATCCCTTTTATCAGGATGAATAAACGGTCCAGTATAATCTTTTTTCCGGTAACCAATCTGTTCCATCAGACAGTAAAAATTACATGGAATAAAATCTAAAATAGGGAGAACTAACTCATGATATAGTTCACGATATAAGTTATTTGACCAATACTGAAGGATCTCCATTGTCTGCAAGTTGATTCGGATCAGTAACCAATCTTCTACTGCTTCTATAAGTATTAGAGTATAAACATATTGCACTTCCCAAAATGGAGGGTACAACTCATCAGTTCTGTTGGCATATTTGATAGGCTTGACATCTTTCCACACACATAATTCATCCCGAAACTGAGGTAGTAAAATTGTCCAATTCAATCCCGATGGTCCAAATTTCGCAAGCTTTTCACATCTCATCCGCATCATCCGTTTAACCCAACCTTCTATATGCTGTGATATAAAGTATTAACATCTAATAAATATTATATAAAACTGATAAGATTTTAACTGAAAAATATATAAGATTTTTACCAATGGAGAAAGACGACAATCGCGTTCATAGCCAAATAAAGCACCCAAAAATCCTTCCCAAGCAAGTTACCACCAAATAGAACTGAAACATAATACGGCGCATCGCCGTTGTTGTAGAAGTCAATAGCATCTTTTGACCAGTTCTTAGATTCTTCTTCATCTGCAACTAAAAATGGTGTATGCACCGGGTTGTTTTCGGATGAAGATGATTCATGTTGCTTCTTAGGCCGCCTCAACCTTTGTAGAATTGAACTCGTCGATCGGAGTTCATGAATGGTTCTTTACGGGTCGGTGTGTGCCATTTTTATGGGTTATTTGGTGTTTTTTGGAAGGGAAATTATGAAATGTGGTGTGCTATATGAGAAGGGTGGTGCTATTTATAGGAGTTTTTTGGAATAAAATAATTATTTTTTGGAATAAAATAATTATTTTTTATTAAACAACATAATAAAATTAAAACAATAATAACCAGTAAACATCAAATAAAATTAATATACAACAATCTCCTCATGAATATGAGTTTGGACAAGTGTTCATGTTATGACCTGTTGTCTACATATTGAGCATCTACGTATAACTGGTGCATCTAGATGATGAGTATCCATCTCGTTGTGTATTCTTCTCGTGCGTCTCCTACCTCGTGACGTAGTGATTTTTGATGGATCGCCTCTTATCCTCCAACCCGGGTTCGTCCAATAATCAGGGTGTTGAAGCGGGTAAAAATGACCATTATACTGTTCTTGATAAACAACAGTACTATAGACCTGACGAACAATGTTATGAGGTGATTCACCTCTATGGCGGCAAACTGCAATTGCATGTGAGCACGGGAATCTTTGCATCTGCCATTTACCACACGTGCAAGTTCTGTTTTTGTATTCCACAGTATAATCATTTCCACCAGCTTCATTTGTTTGGATGTTTGACAGAACTCTATACCTCGCCTCTCTGTAATCAAACTCTGTTGTGATATGTTCTTGCGAGTTAATATCACGTGCATTGAACAAACGCCATATGCGAGGGGGTAACGTGTGTTACAGTTGGCTGTGATATCAGTATGCTTTTCTCGACTGTTTTCTCGAACGTACAATAATAATAGCTTTTATTGGCATAAGCCTGACACCTCGCAACGTATTATTGAAGCTTTCTGAAATGTTCATCGTCAGGTTACCCCACCGACGATGATTTTTATCGTGTAGAAGCGTCCATTTACTCTCTTTAATAGTTTTTAAATATTCTCACGCTTCTGGATTGACGTTTGTCATTTGACTTACACAATAGTTATACTTCCTTTGTTGGGTGGTGCTTCCGATAGACCAACATAGCCTTTTTAAGCTAGAAACCTTGAACTTTTGCATGAGGTTACTTCGAACATGTCGGAGACAAAATCGATGCACAGCATTATTTTTCCACTCTTCAAGAGTATTCATTGCACAAATAATTCCTTTGTGCCTATCGGAAATAACACACAACTTTTTTCCCGAACCAATAGAATTATGGTGAACTGCAATGTGTAACCAAAATTGCTCGAAAAACCAACTCCAACTTTCCACCGTCTCTTCATCTACAATTGCATAAGCTACCGGCATTACATAGTTGTTTGCATTTTTTGCAACTGCAATTAACATTTACCACGATAGGAACCTTTCAAAAAAGTGCCGTCAACAGATATCACCGGCTGACAATACCTGAATGGTTTAATTATTGGACCGAATGCCCAAAACACATATTTGAATGTATAATAAGCAGATTTACCGGTGGATGATGTAACCATTCCACGATAACATGGTTTTTCTCTTGTAATGCGTTGATGTATGTAGGTAACTGCTCAAAGTTACTCTCCCAGCTACCGTAAATACTCTCAGTAGCAGCTTTTCTAGCTCGCCAGGCTTTATTATATGAACATCAACATTCAACGTGTCTTTTAAATGTGCTTGAATTTGCTTGATAGGAAAAGCAATATCCTGACGAATAAAATGGATGATGCGGGTAACAATATCTCTGCATTTGAAACTTCTATTATTGTTACCAATAACAATACCAAAGCAGTTGTGTGCATTCACCCATCTTGAAATTCTCCACATGTGATGATCGTGTTTCTTGGATGCATACATATACCAGGTACATGGAGGACCATTACGAAGATTATTATTGTAATTAGGGCTAGTACTGTAGTATTTTGCTCTCCATCTTGTACGTTTACTTTCAACTACTACAGCCTCTCTGTTACGCGCAAGATTCCATAACCGCACTGCATGCATTACTTCATCTTTTGATTTAAAGTACATCCCAACACGGATTTATTTGACTCTTCATTCCATATATCCATATGGTCTTCATCGTCAAAATCAGCAGCTTCATAATCTCTTAACTCTTGAGGATCTTCAGAATAGTTTGTCTCCCGTAAGATCCTGGATTAACATTAGAATTATAATAGTCTGAAACTCCATAGCTGTTGTTGTCATCATCACTAGATTCTTCTTATGACAGGATGAGTTCAGTATCTTCATTACTGTCTGAAATACCATCATCTGACTTATCAAAACCTCCATTATCATCGTCGACTTGATGATGAGAAATGGTTGACGGACCGGCTTGATAATCATGTGATCTTACATTGCCTTGATGATGAGAATTGCTTGATGGACCGGGTGCTTCTGATACAGAGAAACCGCCTAGATGATCCAAATAATTGGATTGTTGTACAGACATCTTCGGCTCAATGATAACGTAAACATTTCCTTGGAAGTTTCAACATTTTCTCCCAAATAATACAAGACTTCTAGACTTGAGTCATTAAAAATTTCAGAGTTTTGAGAGAAGCCACCATATGAGTAATATAATTTAGTTTCAAGTTATAATACTCTTTTGAACTTGAAGATGAATATAAATTAAATCAACAAATTCTTCATATAACACTCTATTACGAAGAATAATTGTTGAACTTCTAGTAGAACCATCACATATGATATTTCCATTTTCGAATGAAATATCACCACCCCAAAATAATTGTAAAAAATAAGGTCGAGCCATGTTGGGTTTGAATACAGAAATGTTATGTGTTGAATGTATCAAAAATAAAATTCGATACTTTATATACTAAATTTTGGATGGAACGGTGATCGGTTAGGTTAAACTTGTGGTGGAAATTTAGGTTGAGGAGAACTCGGCGTGTTTTGTCCCGATGTGAAATGTAGGTTAAATAGTGGTGGAAAAAAAGAGGAGAAGAACCCGCCCTTGTCAATGGCGAGTTCTTCTAGTGATGTGACATGTCCCTCTCTCGGTCTCCTCACACAACACTCACTTGCACACACAACACTCACATGCGCACACACACTCACATGCAACACTGCGCACACACACAAAGAACCCGCCCATGGCAGGGGCGGGTTCTGTAAAAGATGTGACAACCCCGACAGCCCTTTCAGAGACCTTTGACCGAGCACCAGAACCCCTGCCATGGGGGGTTCCCCTAAAATGTAAACCGAACGAGTTTAACCCTCGTGTCAATAATCACCCACTACAATACCTAATTTTAAAAAAAAATTCTCACTCCTGAGATAAAAGACATAACTTTAGTATGAAAACATACTCTATCAATGGCGAAGCATTTGTCCTTGTTATTATCTCCAAACAAAAAACTTGCCCAATTAAGCAATTTCCCATATGCTTTGTTCGTCCACTCACTAACGAGAGACCATTGATATCAAGCCAAACAAGTCTTTCATCAAAAATAAAATCTTTAGGGAAGTGTTCAAATACAAAGGACTCTAAAACTAAAAAGTTTAAAAAGTGATCTCACCATTTATCTTCTGAATCAATGGTTGAGATCAATTATAAGGAAAAATTTATTAGAAAGGGTATTTTAAGAATAGCCACTTTTGTTGTTTTTTGCAAGTTCCCACATTTTTTAAAAAGTCATAACTTTATATATGATATTATTTTTTTATAAAAATTACACCACTAAAAATGAGTGTTTTTATCTTTAAAACGAGTACAGTACTATATATAAAATTTTATTCATTTTTTTACGTTTGAGCTCGTATTTTCATCATTCTGTCTTTAGGATAGTTAATTGTGTTTTTTTGTTAGTTATTGTGTTTTCTTCTAAATAGTATTGTGCTTTTCTAAAATGAAAATTTAAAAGTACAATGATAGATAACAGTTTATAGAACGTATATAAAATAATAACAAAAATAACACATTGTGTTATTTTTAACACTATGAATATTGATAAATACATTGAAAGTATATTATTGTGCACTTCTAATGTAAAACTCGATAATAGATAACAACTTATATACTTTATAGAAATAATGACATATAACACAAAATTATCTAAATGTAAAAGACAAAGATGAATACATACAACAAATTATGTAAATATGATACAATGAACGAATATGACACAATGAGCTGATTTATTTTGACACAATGATCAAATAACCATCATCTTTAAAACAATAAAAACATGTGTCAAACCCCAATCCTTCTTAAACTTTTAAATTAAATAACATTTTTTAACTATAACCTTACCCAAATCTTTTTCCCGGTATTTCAAAACTTGAATGATACATTAGGGGTGATAATATTCTTGTACCAGAATTTCTAATAATACGCACTTACCCCCACATATTCACATTATCAATACATTAAATGTCAAGATATAACCCATAAACACAACAATGGTTGTTCCCAAAATTAAATCATCTTATTTGAAGAACACATTTGTTCCCAAAACATGTGACAACTCAATGGTTGTTTTTTTTAATCATACGGTATTTAAACATCCATTAAACTCGAGTGACTTAAACGAATACAAAAAAATAGTGAGCAACTTAGTTGGAAAAAACCACTGAAACTTGATTATA